>BQNB010038100.1:0-48987 GCA_026074375.1 Tanacetum coccineum | reverse complement strand
TATACTGGGCCTCGCTTGGGTTTGACTTATCCTCCATAAGAATCACCCGACTCCGCGGGTCCAGCCCTATTACGCGCATCCGACAAACGATCAACTATCCTATCTCCTTCTGTTCCACAAGAGGCTCCTTATAACGCTTAAGTCCAGTTGGGAAAATGGTTCCCCACCGAGACTTCTTATAGGTGAGGGAAAAACATAGCTAAAATACTAAGAAAGTAATACATATCATATCAGATAATGGTAGGATAAATAACTAAAATGACAACTTAGCAAAATACGAGTTATATAAGCTATGCAAAAATAAAGGGGAAGCATAGCAGTTATAGCATTAGATACTTAAGCCCTAAATGCATCTACATGAAGGCCTAGTTAAAGTCTAGCCTAAACCACCTACTTCTCTAAAAACTGGTCTGATACCAATCTGTCATACCCCGCCAAGGCGGAAACGCGAGGCACGACGAGAAAGGGAATCATCACAACACATTGGCGTCTATATAGAGAAACTAAAACATGCATAAAATACAAGGTATAGACACGCAGTGTCATGAAAATACCCAAACACATCAACAAAATACAAAAGGCGTCTGACATTGAAATGAAGACAGTTTATGCCAAAGTCAATACATACAAACATTCATACATCTTAACAAAGCAAACAAATAACATTTAGCATCCAAAACAAATAACGAAATCTAGATAAATAAACTTCGCCAGCTGCTTACGGTCCATCTAGCCACTTTTCCTAACTTTAATCTCATCTTGCTGAATACCTGAAAATGATATTTATACGTCAACACAATGGTTGGTGAGAAAAATATGTTTACAGCACACACATATTCAAATCCATTTCTAAAATCAATTAACTAATTACTAGTGATTATGAAATAATACTTCGCAAGGACATTATGCTAACTAACATACAAGCTAACATGCAATTCAATCCAATCAACCACACAAACACCAAGCAGACAACCTCAATCGATCTTGGATTATACCAAATCCTTTTTCCTCTAGCTCAGGCCATGGATACTGTAGAATCCAAGAATCTCGACTCAACTAGGGTAAAATAACAATGATTGATAAAGCACAGCGGAATATAAAGACAAGAACACAATCAAGTTACTAATACGGTTTCTTTATTAAGCACAATAAATAACTAACTGGCTCTGACTACACTACATCACGCACATGCGATTCATAGACTCTCATTGGAGAAGTCTCTATGAATGGATGCCTGTAACCTAGACCCACCCTCATTTAATATAATGAAGGATGTTACGAGAAACCCTAAGCTTACTTAACAAAGCTACCTAACTATTACTAATAGGTCCTTATTGTTTCAAAAGAAAACATAAAACGAAATTAAGGAAACTAATTACATATAACATTAATCATCACATAAATGATTTGACTAATCTATATCTTCACCATTAAATGTTGATCAACTTGTTTCTTTCTTTAGCATATCTTTTATCCTTTGTTTTCTTCTTTTTCTCATTTCTGTTATGGGTTGTTTGTAATCATCAAATATTAATTCCTACTATCTTTCCCTATTTGTTATTACAAAACAATCTCGCATGAAGAAACAATGCTAAAACATTCATCATAATATAAGCTTGCAATCAAGATTCTTCTTCCTCTTTTTGTAATCATCTAAAGGGGTCTGTGCAACCTCGTAAAATGCTTCCCCTCAAGAGATGCATGTATATGGTTAAGTATCAACAATAAGGCTCACCTTAAAATATAACTAACCATCTCTTAAATCTTGAACTCAGTACATAGAATCAAATCTTCCTCAGTGCGAAAAAAGACATGCTTCTTACAATAACAAGTAAAAAAATGTCATTGGATAAATTCTAGGTAGTCAATATAACATGGCGATCACATGCAATGCCGATAGTCTCCAGTGAGCATAGACAGGAGGGGGATCAACAGAAACCACACAATGCTTATGATTTATTCTTTTCCTCAATAATCATATCATGAACTGTATGGTATCATATGCCCCCCAAAATATTTGTAAAGAGCGTGTAACTTTTTCCAATCAAGAAGAAATAATCAATAACAACATAACGAGGTAAAGGACGGGATAAACTTATGCTGGGCCTCACTTGGGTTTGACTTTGCCTCCGCAAGAATCACCCGACTCCGCAGGTCTAGTCCTATTACGCGCATCCGACAAACGATCAACTATCATATCTCCTTCGGTTCCACAAGAGGCTCCTTATAACGCTTAAGTCAAGTTGGGAAAACAGTTCCCTAACGACACTTCTTACGGGTGGGGAAAAAACAAAGCTAAAATACTAAGAAAGTAATACATATCATATCATATAATGGTAGATAAAATAACTAAATGACAACTTAGCAAAATACGAGTTATATAAGCTATGCAAAAATAGAGGGGAAGCATAATAGTTATAGCATTAAACACTTAAGCCCTAAATGCATCTATATGAAGGACCCCTAGGTTATAGTCTAGGCTAAACCACCTACTTCTCTATAACCATTAGCTTTGATACCAATATGTCACACTTCGCCAAGGCAGAAACGTGAGGCGTGATGAGAAAGGGAATCATCACAACACATTGGCGTCTATATAGAGAAACTAAAACATGCATAAAATACAAGGTATAGACACGCAGTGCCATGAAAATACCCAAACACATCAGCAAAATCTAAAAGGCATCTGACATTGAAATGAAGGCAGTTCATGCCAACGTCATGACATGCAAACATTCATACATCCTAACAAAGCAAAACAAATAATATTTATCATCTAAAACAAATAACGAAATCTAGATAACTAAACTTCGCCAGCTGCCTACGGTCCATCTAGCCACTTTTCCTAACTTTAATCTCATCCTGGTGAATACATGAAAATGATGCTTATACGTCAACACAATGGTTGGTGAGAAACATAGGTTTTTAGACACACATATTCAATCCGTTTCCAAAACAATTTAACCAATTATAAAAACAATACGCTTTGCATGACAATTATGCTAACTAACATACAAGCTAACATGCAATTCAATCAAATCAAACATTCAAACACTAAGCAGACGACCCATATCGCCCTTGGATCAAACCAAATCTCTTTCCCTCTAGCTCAGGCCATGGATACCCGCAAGTAATCCTCCTGACTAGGCAACACATCAATATCACATCACATAACATGTAGCACATAACGCATGTCAGTCACATAATAGTCTATGCATTTACACTAACACATAATTACAGGAATTCAAAACATAATTTCAACACTTGCATCATTTCTATCCCAAGTTTAAAACAATTTAAAAAGTGGGACTATGTAACTCACCTGAATGCTCAAAATGCAGCTTCCAACTCCTATCATGCAACTATACAAATAAATAAACACGGTTACACACGACCAAGCTAAAAGCTCTAGTCCATGTAACAAACATATGATGGATGTCTAAGGGTTTGACTAACCATCATGGGTCACCCCGACACCATGCCCAATCTTAACCACTTCATTAACTTATTACACTAGTTAACTAAAATTTGTTCAAAAGTGCAGAATTTTAGTGTAACCTTACCCTCTTAAAACCCTTACTTGCTGAACTTTATAAATTATACCAAAAATCACCTAAGTTCATTTATGAGTTTACTAACTACCTTGTGATTTCCCACTACTCATTACACGTGCAACTATCCCAAATAAAATCAAACTTCAAAACTGTCCCAATTCGGATCTGATTGCACACTAAAATGTATGGCCCTAAATACCATACTTAGACTCACAATTAGAAGCTCTCCTTCTAGGGTTTCTTTATATACATATAGAACTTAATCACAGTTGATTGGCTAACCTTAATTCCACTTTTAAGTTAGAGTTTTACACTCCCAAACATGACCTAATTCAGATCCGTATTTACTGTTTTGACAACTTTTCTTGTAACCAATATTTAACTAACTTCCAGAACTCCAAATCATTCGAGGCCGAACTTTTTGAAAAATAGACTCTTTGAACTACAATTTAGGCACTTGAATCATATCAAAACACATTTTTAACATCTAGATATCATCAGTTTAACACAGCTCTAAATTCTGCTCAACTCTAAATCACAAATTAAAGCGATTTAAGCCTAACCGTTTACATCAATATGATCCTAATTAAATCCTAAACACTCTAGCATGATTAAAACATCCTTAATTACAGAAGTTTTTAAAACCCTAATGATCCATCATATTAATTGTTACATGATTTAAAGAAAATTAAACAACTAGGGTTAACGAACATACCTAAACCTTAATTCTTGAAACACTAAATCACCAACTTGTTCTTGCAAAAAAAATCTTTTTTTTTCTTCTTCTTGTGGGTTTTGGCGATCACAAGGGGAGAGGGAGAGAAAAAGTGATTTAAGGTATTATTGGTTTTGTATTTATACTAATAGAATCCTAGTTGTAATCAAATTGTTTCATTTTTTTTGGGCGAATAAACACCCCTATATATTTTATTTTATTTTTTTATTTAATTATTAATTTACTAATTATCTTCATTACCTTAAGTTTTCATAAAAACCTAAGCTAATTTGAGTAAACCTTTTTACATAAACGCAACTTACTAAACTTTCTAGAAAAAAAAAAAAGAATAACTTTTCATTTCACAAATCACTTTTTATATTTAGAAAGTTTGCTACAAACTTCCATATTTCACTCACTTAACTTATTTCCATCATAATACATTTCTCCTAAACGCTTAACACAAACTTATCCAACTATTTACGTAGCATTGCATTCAATACGCCTTTTTTTTCCATTATCACTATACGTGAACAAATGGAATACTTATCACTACGCACAAACGCACTCAAAATGAGATGATTATACGCCTCAAATGATATCATGCACCTATTCAAACCACTTAGCACACATAAATTACACCTAGCACACAAGACACACACAAAAGAACTCTTAGCCATATCTAAAGGTATCACTAACCTGATTAAATCACAGATGTTACATATAATGTATAAAAAAGTAAAAAGGTTGATTAGCACTAACGATCAACATAACTCGGGTTTAAGATACAAATTAGTGAATTACAGTTACAAACATAATAACAATCTCTTTAATACCAATTTTGCAAAGTTATATACAAAGGAATAACTGTCTTATATATGAGAGTCCAGTTTACCCAAACACAGACACAAAATCTATAACCATTTCACAACTCACAAGCATTAAGAAACTTTGGTTTGAGTATTTATGAATTTCTCATCACCACACTAAAATCTTCTACTAATGTTTGCTCTATTGTCGTCATAGTCCATAGATGCAATTTATACATGTTATGGATTTCATTACTGTCTAAATTCTTAGTGAGTTGGTACCTATTACATCAACAACTGCCACTTTATTTTGCATTACCATAATTCTTATTTCTCGGTATAAGCAACACTAAAATCCATTGCATCAAGTCTCTCTAACCTCCATCCTCTATCATACTCTAAGGCCATCTACAATGGGATGACCTGGCATCGTCCAAATAAATGGTTTATACACCAACTCATCGTACAATTTCATTGTAAGGATAATATATTTAAATTGAGTTCTTCTCTGTAAGCACCACATTTAAACTTTAGTGGTGGGCCCTCTTATCTCATACCCATTACTTTTTTGAAGAAAGTCTTCCCATTTCTCTCTTTCCATGAAACGTATATAGTGGGTTTAATTGGGTGTGATTGATTAATGTATAATTATTAGATGCATATGTGGCATCGTATTATACTCAAAATAATTGAATGCATTGGAGATGCCATAAATTCTAGAATAAGTTTCAAAAATACGTTAAAAGAACATAAAACAGAGTATGAAAAAAGGAAATGTAAATCTGACCGTTAAAGATCCCGGTGGCTCTTAAAGCGACTATCTTCCACAGCCACTGTCGTCATGTAAATTTGTCATGCAAATTTGATCATACTGACTCCTAAGCGTCCCTGGTACACGAGCAACAACATCAACACGAATGCAGCATTACGAAGATGAGCAAGAACAATAAACTAAAGTTTAAAGAAATTAAGAAAAGAAAAATAACCTATTACCATTGAAGTGAACATAGTGTTAAGGCTTGAGAGTACATGAGAATATGTAGGAAACAAAATTTTACTGTCTCACTTAAAAGACTAACTTACAAGAATTACTTGAAATTCTAAAAGAAAATGTAGGTGAAGACCGGAGAAGGCCATCTGGAGCTTGAGAAGTCTTTATTGAGTATGATTTTATTTTGTTAAGAGAGAGAAAAGTGGAGCATGTGCGCTTTTTTTTGTTTATTGAGAATGGATCACAGAAATAGATAAAAAGGGGACTAAATCCTCAAAAGCCATCAACAGTCTCCAACTATTTGATGCCACATGGCATTTTATGAGAAGCTACAGTAAAAAAAAACACATATTCTTATATTATTGGTAAAGATATAATCAACATAACGTACAAACATGAGTCTCGTTGGTTCATAATTACGCCTTGTTATTTGCTCATTGATGCGGATTTATGTTTGAATATTACATACGGACTTACTAAAAGTGGCAGAAAGGATAAGTATGAGTGAGCAGAGTTCAATTTTGATCAACCTTTTGATTAAACTGTAATCAAATCAAATATTTGACTTTTACATATTCACGAGCAAAACCGGTTAACTAAAAATGTAGCCCGCATATATGTTTTTTCTCTATCTTTTTCGCCAACACTAACGTACACAGTTGAAACAACATTATAAAACATTGAACCAAACATAATTATATGATTACAAATTCTACCGCACCAACATCTAACTTCATCGCTAGCAATCATAAAATTTTAAGCTGGTGATTTTGTTCACAAGTTACGGTTCTTGACCTCTTCTCTGAATGTGTTTAAACATAAAATAGCCTAAGTGTAACATAGTTGTTGAGTAATACTCAGCAAAACTTCTTTTGAGTTCTTGAAGACAAATAGCATCTACTTCAGTGTCGATGTGGTTTAGTGACTGAAATACAAGTTGCAAAGAAGGGATTCAGTTCAGTGAAGGTTGACTATGCCTTACTCAACAATGATTCATCTCCTCATAACCCAAGATACTAAGAAAAAGAATCTCAAGTATCTAAAATGTCAAAGATAGGAAAACTACAAAAGGAAAAAAAGGATAAAACAAGTCTTTATATGATTGAGCACCTTTCTAGAGTAGGTAAAAAGATGCAAAAGATGTCAACACTGTTCCTAAAGGAGAGTATCTCTCTTACCTAAAGTAGAAGCATTTAATGCACACTTTACCTAACCATTGAATGTTCAAGATGTGTGAACTAGAAGCATTTGGAAACCCCAATTCTCTGTTATAAAATAGAATTTTATAGTTGAGTAATTGTCATCTCTTTCAGTTAGTGTGGAACATATTCAAGAGCATTAACTCATCGAATTAAACTTAGGTCGCTGAACTTTTCCATGAGTAAATATAAGTTCATATTTAAACCATAACTTAGGTTTTGTGTTTAATTTAGAGAGAAGATCACCTTAATTATCATTCAAACAATATTCTATTCCATAAACAATCTTTGTCAAATTCTTTGGTTCAATTCTAAAAGCAATTTTAAACGTTGAAAACATCCTATGTAAATCTTATTAAAACTGTTTATTGCTTGTTGTTATAAAAATCACATCAGTTAACATGGAGAATGATTTTCTAACTCAGTTATTAGGTTATAATCACTCTAAAATGAACAACAAGTGGTATCATAACAGTTTGATTTATAAAACTTCTTTAATAAAGCGTTTATTTTTTTTAAATCGAGATCCTTCCATGTTAACATCTTATGTGCCTCAACCTCTAGAATCAAATAGTAGTGGTTATTTATCTGTTGATCCCAAACTAGAAGTACCAAATGGAATAAAAGTTTTTTTTGTGTCATATCAGTGGTATGGATCAATACCTCATGTCGTAATTATTGGAATATGGTAGTTGGTTCCGCGTGATATACATTAGAAATACGTGAGCCTATTGGAGGCACACACGTTAAATACGAAGAGTATGTTTTACTTCACGAAATGTATTTAAATAGTCGTTAGTTACCGTTACTTTTAATAACTAACTTAACAAACTTTTAAATAATAAAACCAAGGGACCAAATTGGACAAAAACCGAACCCTAAGGGTGCCCTAAGTATGGTCGGCCCCTATGGCTTCTAGAAGTGGGTTTGTGTTCAATTTTTGAAGATAAGGGAATAGAATTGTTATATGATAAGGATTTGAGGTTTTCTAGTTTATCTAGAACTAGGGTTTGGGTAGTATATATACCCCAACCCCTAGCCCTCATAATCATTCATTCACAACATATTCTAAACCCTAAAAACCCACATTAGTTTTTGGTTTTTCCCCCTCTTTAGTTCGACCGAATTTATCCTTTAAGGGTTTTCGGTCCTCTTCCTCCCTTTTAACCAAATTTAACACAAAACCCTTTAAGGGTTTTCAGTTTTGCTTGTCTTCCTTGCTTGACGTTTCAAGTTCTATACGTGGTGTGAGTTTGGTGCTCTCCTTGCTCAGCGAATACATAAACCCAAACTAGGGTTTCGGTTTGTTTGTTTTCAGTTCAACCGAATTAGAGAAAACCCTAATTAGGTTTTTAGGATTTTCAGTTCAAGGTTTAAGGGTGTTTGGTTATTGATTCAAGACACAAGGTGTTTGGTTCGTGAAGATCTAGACTAGCAATCTAGACATACTTGGTTGACGTGTTTGTGTGAGCAACCGTAGAGGCGGTAATTTAACCGCTAACTCATTTTCAAGTTCAAGATCAAGAGGTAAGTAACTATTTACTTTTATGTGTTAATCTATATGCTAAAACTAGATCCATTTCGCTGCGTACTCGTGGCTAATTGGTTACCTAGTTTGTTAAATCCCTACAGTGGCATCACGAGTCAACTCGTTTTGGTATTATGGGTTACACGTTTTAAAATTAAATTATATGCCTTGTTTCACGCCTAGAATTTGATTTTTGCTTGATATGTTGCGTTCTATATTTTATTTATTGTTTTCTTGCAAATATGGAAAAGATTATGTAAATCCTTGCCATAATTAATAAAATATGTTAGATCTAGATCTTGGAAATTATTAATTGTTAATATATGTTAAAAAGGAATTAAAATTAAACTGTTAATTTAATAGATTTGTTTCCTTTTTGATTATGATTATGATTGTTTTGGAAAGTTAATCACACTACATATCTAAAAGATCTTGATTTTTATTTATGGTAATAAAATCTTTTATTTTTTTGGAAACTAGATATTTTAAATATTTAGTCTGATTTTGTTTCCTTTTTCTGGCCATGAGACCTACTCAATCACTTTTGTGATGAATGAGGCGATCTAGGCACATAGATGAAAACCTAATGAGGGTCTTATGGTTCTCCAATTGGGGAAGACTCGCAAGAGAACTCGGATATTACATGTTTACTTGTTTATTTAATGTCATCTTTTATATTTGTCTGGTTATGTGCCTTATTTTTTACTTGATTACTTGTTTATACGACTAATATGTATGCAATACGGACTAATACTTAGAGAGAAAGATGATATTAAAACCGGTCTATTAATTACACGCTTAATACATGTTCATTGCGACCTGCTATTTGTTTCGTGGAAAACTTGATTTTTGAAAATTAATAAGGCATTAAACTATGAAACTTGATTTCTTGATTAATTAAAAACTGGACATTATGAATTATTGAGAAGTACGGCTCATCCAATAGAACAAACTATAAGAGAAGTTTAAAGCGGACATTCCTAAAGAATCCATGTTTTTAATAAGCTTCGCGCTGACCTGGTTCTCCGCTTCTTTGTGCGTTCGATTGGAGTTACCGAGAACCTTTGTATTACTACAATGTCATCTATAAAAGTTTTTAAAATAAGTGCTACAAAGTTGTTTGCATGCCTCTTTGTACACGCTTTTGACACATTTATATGAATACCCTATGTGAAAATTTTAAGTCTATGCCAGCCAACCAAGAACACGTGCATTTGGCTTGGCCTCTTTGGTCAGACCTTAGGGTCATTCCAACCCATGGCGAATTCGTTTACTGGTCAGACCTATGGCGATTTTTGCACGTTCTTGCTTGGTGGACTTAAATCGTGTATGCTTGGTTAGACCTTGGACCCGAGGCATAAGATGAGACTAAACATGCTCTTGACATTATTACGTGTTTACTAATGTTATGAAAAGTTTCATAAATCTAAGAGTTGCATCAAATGCAATTAACGCTCGTCGCTTACCTCTTGCCTACTTGTTTACTCATTGGTCAGACCTTTGGTAATAAGTGGGAGGTCAAGTTGGATCTTAGTCTTAATTAGTAAATTAATTGGGTAGTTAATTCTATTAAGAACTTAATTATCAAAAATACTAATAATTTAAACTTTGTTCATGAATGTAGAGATACTACAGTCGTAAACAATTCGGTTTTCAGGACGTTCTTTGAGAAACAAAGATTAACTGGACCCAACTTCATAGACTGGTACCGCAATCTTCGGATTGTGCTATCAGTTGAAGATAATTTACCATTCTTAGAGCAGCCAATACCTGCTATGCCAGTTCTACCTGCTGGACAAGTACTTCCTCCGGATGTCCTTAACACTCATACTGCATGGGTCAAGGCTTCGAAGGAAATTGATGGTCTTATGCTTATGAACATCATTAGGCCAAAAATATCCAAATGCATATCGGAACAAACTTGGTGCTAATGTATGATATGCTAAGGTAACTAAAAACGTTGTATACACAACAGACAGAGCAGGAACTTCTTCAGACCGTGAGAGAATTTCACGCATGCAAATAGGAAGGACAATCTGTAAGCTCTTATGTTCTCAAAATGAAGAGTTATATAGAAATTTGGAACGTCTCGGTCATGCCATGACTCAAAGCCTTGCAGTGAGCCTCATCTTGGTCTCTCTGCGAAAGGAATATGACAGTTTTGTGCAAAATTATAACATGCATGGCATGGGGAAGATCGTGACTGAGTGGCATGCCATGCTAAAGCTACATGAGCAAACTCTACCACAAAAAGATGTTGCACCTGCACTCCATGCAATAAAAGCAGGAAGGGTCCAGAAAAACCAAAAGAAGAAAGCGCATAAGGCTACTAAAGGGAATCAAGGGAAAGCAAAGATGGGCTATGCACCTGTGCCAGCGCCACCTTTTGCTCCTAAACCCAAGAATCCTCCCTAACCACCCAAAGAAGGGTAATTCTGGAACGGACGCGAACTGCCACAATGAGGTGAATGTAGGTCATTGGAGAGGAATTTGTTTCTGTTTATCTAGCCGAGTTGATGGAAAAAGAGAATCTATGCTCAAGGAGCTAGCACTTAAGGTATTTTCACCATAGAACTATATTATTTTCCTAGTACATCTTGGGTTTACGATACGGGTTGTGGTACTTATATCTGTATTACTACTCAGGGTATCAGAGGAAGTAGGAAGCTGAAGCCAAGAGCTTTAAGTCTGTACGTAGGCGATGGTCATTGTGCAACAGTTGAAGCTATTGGAGAATTTCACTTGTGTCTCCCTAGTGGACTAGTTTTAGTTTTACACAATTGTCATTATGCTCCCTCTATTACTAGAGGAATCATTTTAGTTTTACGTTTGTATAAAGATAATTTTGTTAACCGCTTTGAGAATGATAATACAATTTCAGTTTCTAGAAATAATTTGGTTTATTTTTGTACTATCCCACGGGATGATATTTATGAAATTGATTTGTCTTCTTCTAATACAAATGATAGTTCTATGTATGCTATAAGCAATAAAAGAGCCAAGCTTAACTTGGACTCTACTCTCTTGTGGCACTGTCGTCTTGGATACATTAGCAAGAAACGCATTGAGAAGTTACAACATGATGGACTTCTAGATTCAACTGACATTAAGTCTTTGAAAAGTGTGTTTCCTGTATGGCTGGAAAGATGGCAAGAAAACCTTATTCACATTAAGTGGAAAGGGCTAAAGATCTACTTGGACTAATACACACCGTTGTTTGTGGCCCGTTTAGAACTGTGTCGAGACAAAGAGCAAGCTACTTCGTCACTTTTTCTGACAACTTTAGTCGTTATGGTTATGTTTACTTGCTAAAACATAAACATGAAGTGTTTGAAACTTTTAAAGTATTTTAAAAGGAAGTAGAAAACCAACTCGGGAAGACCATTAAGTCACTATGTTCTGATCGTGGAGGTGAATATATAAGTCAAGAGTTTTTGGATCATCTAAAGGAACATGTGATTATTGCCCATCGAACTCCTCCTTACATGCCACAACATAATGGTGTGTCAGAGAGGAGAAATATAACACTGCTAGACATGGTTCGCTCCATGATGAGTCAAACTACTCTTCCAAAGTCCTTTTGGGATTATGCTCTTGAGTTTGTTGCACGCATTCTCAACATGGTTCCAACTAAGAAGGTTGATAATACACCATACGAAGTATGGCATGGGCAAGCCCCTAAGTTGTCTTACTTAAAAGTCTGGGGTTGTGAGGCACTTGTTAAGCGTGATACACTTACCAAACCTGACAAACTGGAACCTAGATCTATTAAGTGTATCTTTGTAGGATACCCAAAAGAAACAATGGGATATTCTTTCTACTACCCACCCGAGAACAAAGTTTTTGTTACCCAGAATGCTGAATTCTTTGAGAATAGTCTTATAACTCAAGAAGCAAGTGGGAGTCTAGAAGATCTTGAAATCATTCAAGAAGAAGATACACATCCTTCTATAGACACTAGCTTAAATCATGAAGAGGATGATCAAGAAATTAATGAACCTCAAAGTGATATCAATCCCATTCGTAAGTCCTCTAGGACACGTCGTGCCCTAGATCGAATGTGTTTACACGTCGATGCCGGGGAGCATAAGTTAGGGGATCTTAGTGAACCCGCTAACTATAAAGCCGCATTGTTGGATCATGAATCTGACAAATGGCTTAATGCTATGAATGTGGAGATGCAATCCATGAGAGACAACGAAGTCTAGGACTTAGTTGATCTTCCTCCTAACGGCAAAACCGTTGGCAGCAAATGGCTCTTCAAAAAGAAGACTGACATGGATGGTGCAGTACACACCTTTAAAGCTTGTCTTGTAGCAAAGGGCTTCACTCCAACCTATGGGGTTGATTATGAAGAAACATTTTCTCCTATTGCAGACATTAGAGCTATTAGGATTCTTATAGACATAGTTGCATTCTATGACTATGAGATTTGGCAAATGGATGTCAAAACCGCCTTCCTCAATGGACATCTTTCCGAAGAAGTCTATATGGTGCAACCTGAAGGTTTTGTTAATCCAAAATATCCTAACTAAGTATGCAAGCTCAAGCGTTCCATTTATGGACTTAAGCAAGCATCTAGGCAATGAAATAAACGATTTGATGATCAAATTAAGAAATTCGGTTTCAGTCAAAATCGTAATGAGCCATGTGTATATATGAAAGCTAGTGGGAGTTATGTCACTTTCCTAATCTTGTATATCGACGACATATTGATCATGGGAAACAATATTTCAATGTTACAAGATGTAAAATCCTATCTTGGAAGATGTTTTGCTATGAAAGATCTAGAGAAGCTGCATATATTCTTGGAATTAAGATCTACCGAAATAGATCAAAACGGTTAATTGTTTTATGTCAAAGTGCTTACATTGAGAAAATCTTAAAAAGACATTTCAAGGAAAATTTCAAACGTAGAACTATCCCAATGCAAGAAAAACTAAAATTGAGTAAGTCACAAGGTGCTTCGACACCTGCTGAAAAACAGCGCATGCAAAATGTCCCATACGCCTCGATTGTTGGATCGATTATGTATGTTGTGAGATGTACTCATCCTGATGTTGCGTTCGCTCAGAACATAACGAGCCGATTTCAACAGAATCCAGGTGAACTTCACTGGACTACTGTTAAGAACATTCTGAAGTATCTTTGCAATACTAAAGATATGTTTCTTGTTTACGGAGGTGATACGAAACGAGAGCTCAGGGTTTCTTGCTACACTGACACTGGATATCTGACGGATGTTGATGACCTCAAGTCTTAGACTGGATATGTATTCGTTTTAAATGGAGGTGCTATTGACTGGAAAAGCACGAAGCAAAATATTTTTGCAACTTCATCTACAGATGCTGAATATATCGTTGCTTTTGATGCATCGAAAGAGGCTGTATGGATTTAAAAATTCATTTATGGGCTTGGTGTTGTTCCCACAATTGAAGAACCCATAAATATGTATTGTGATAATACTGGAGCCATAGCAATAGCGAAAGATCATGGAGTCACTAAAGGTGCAAGGACTTTTCACGCCAAAAAAAAGTTCACTATCTCTGCGGGGTTAAACGAGACACATAGAAATGGGTGCGATGTGTGGATAGAAAAAGTTGACACAGATGAAACAACCTAGTTGGACCTTTTACTAAGGGCTTTTAGCATTTCATATGCATCTGAATTAACTAGGAAAATAGGAATGATACCAGCTAGTAGTCTCATGTAAATCTGTGTTTTATTAGTATTTGGATAATTTGGAATTGTAAGACAGTTTTTAATTTCTGATGAATAAAGATGCTTGGAATTTGTTTTTCATTCATATAACAACTGTTTTTCTATATTTGCATGTTTAATCTGTGAATGATTTATGATTCTAAATACGTCCATTGTCGGTTAACAATATGGGAATATTGTTACATAAGGCAAATGTGAGTGTTGGTTATATTCTTTGAATATATGGATTGTTCCCGCCAAACTCATGTGTATTCACAAGGGATGCATATTGGATACCCCAACTTTCGAACATTTACTTTTGGATCCCTGTCATGAGTAAAATGTCGAAAATGATTTAATAAGTCATCCTTATACTTGAGATACAAACAAGTTCTGTATGTGTGGATATTACTTTTTAAGTATAAGTTAAACGCTATCCTGAATAAGGTGGTTATAAAGGCTATTCTTGGGAAGTGAATTGTGATAAGCAGAATCCACAAACACTTTGTAGTCAAACAATGAATTTGTTTCCTCCATTGATATGGCTGCAGAAAGATACCATTAGGACCTATCCTGAAATAATCAGATAATTGCATGGTCGTGCCCAAAAGGTAATTCAAGATGATTCTTGATTACATTTGGTAAATCTGAATTATTTCTATAACGAGAAACATAATGTTAAACTATATGGAATGAGTTAGGATCCATATCCATGGTTTAACGGTATCTAAAACAAATGGATGATAATAGCAAGAAACATATAACCATTATAAGCTGAGATTGTTCTTGAAATTTTATCTCAAGTATTTCTAATTTAAAGGCGATGCGAGTGTTGCTAGACGTTTTCATTGTCAGTATAAATGCTGACTGCTACTCCAACTCCCAAGTGGGAGCTGTTGGATTATGTGAGTTGGTTCCGCATTTTATATATTAGAAATACGTGAGCCTATTGGGGGCACACACGTTAAAATACGAAGAGTATGTTTTACTTCACGAAATGTATTTAAATAGTCGTTAGTTACCGTTACTTTTAATAACTAACTTAACGAACTTTTAAATAATAAACCAAGGGACTAAATTAGACAAAACCTGAACCCCAAGGGTGCCCTGTTAGTGGCCGGCCCCTATGGTTTCTAGAAGTGGGTTTGTGTTCAATTTTTGGAGATAAGGAAATAGAATTGTTATATGATAAGGATTTGAGGTTTTCTAGTTTATATAGAACTAGGGTTTGGGTAGTATATATACCCCAACCCCTAGCCCTCATAATCATTCATTCACAACATATTCTAAACCCTAAAAACCCACATTAGTTTTCGGTTTTTCTCCCCTCCCTAGTTCGACCGACCCTTTAAGGGTTTTCGGTTCTCTTCCTCCCTCTCAACCGAATTCAACACAAAAACCCTTCATGGGTTTTCAGTTTTGCTTGTCTTCCTTGCTTGACGTTTCAAGTTCTACACGTGGTGTGAGTTTGGTGCTCTCCTTGCTTGGCGATTACATAAACCCAAACTAGGGTTTTGGTTTGTTTGTTTTAGGTTCAACCAAATTAGAGAAAACCCTAATTATGGTTTTAGGATTTTCGGTTCAAGGTTTTAAGGGGTGTTTGGTTATTGATTCAAGACACAAGGTGTTTGGTTCGTGAAGATCTAGACTAGCAATCTAGACATACTTGGTTGACGTGTTTGTGTGAGCAACCGTAGAGGCGGTAATTTAACCGCTAACTCGTTTTCAAGTTCAAGATCAAGAGGTAAGTAACTATTTACTTTTATGTATTAATCTATATGCTAAAACTAGATCTATTTCGCTGCGTACTTGTAGCTAATTGGTTACATAGTTTGTTAAATCCCAACATTAATGAAGGTCCATGTGTTGCTAAAACCCGAACAAATCTTAAAAAAACTTAAGCCCAATGGACAACGAGGAAAGAAGGATGCATATCATGGGTATGTTTGGCAAAATGAGCTGGGGATGAGGCTTGTGTTGAGGCTGGGGCTAGGACTTATTGTTGCAAATTTACTAAAAAGGACATAATTAAATAATTTTTTGGTATATGTTAGATATTTTGTGGGTATATAAGTAATTTATGGTTCAAAAGCCCCGGGCTAAAGTTTTAGCCCCTATTATGAGACTTATTTTATAAGCCGGCTTATTTTAAAAGCCCTTTCATAAGCCCGCATGATAAACAAGACTTATTTTATAAGCCGACTTATTTTAAAAGCCCAAGCCCCCATAAGCCCCTGTAAGCCCCTATCCAAACACACCATGTACTTGCTTACTACACTTCCAAACAACTACTTTCAAAGGGCTTTTCAAACATCAGCCAAACATCACAAGAAGAGCAAGATTGGTTTGAAAAATGGGGTTACAGCAGCAATTGAGGATTTTATCATCATCTACCAAACGACTCTACCAGAAGAAGAAGAAGAGTATGTATTATCACACTTCGACAATATCAAAGCAATTAGTCCAAAAGTTAATCCAACAACCAATTTCAGAAATCAAAACAACACTTGACCATGATTCAGAACCAAACAATCTCACATTTCCATGGGATTCATTCCTCACTTCAATCCACTCTTCTTCACCTTCCAAAGCCCACATCGTAAGATTTTCTTTTACTAGACTCCTTTTTTTTTATAATCATAGTACCAACTTTTATGTTGTTAATATCAATTTACAATTTACTGAAAACAAACTTTTTCACATGTCCCATTATCATCAGTGACGGAACTAGGGGGTCCATACAAGTTTTGATTACTAGTGTTAATTCTCGTAAGTTAAATTATATTTTCATACATTCACAAGGAGTTGTGTTTGTGTTACTTGCTTAGTTGATCCATCAGTAGGTGAAAAGTAGACTTAGACCATCCGTATAGTGTGCTCTTGCACGCGTCTAAGTGTGCCACCTAGGCTAACACAATGTGTCTTCCTTATTACGTACGGAAGACATGGAGCACGCGTCTTCAACCAAGAAAATGCAAGACTCGGTTGTCTTATTATTAAGTTGGTGGTGGATTTGGTGGTCTTGGGGTCTCCTTATTACACCTAGTCTTAATTTCTGTTAAACTCAATAATTTTAACTAAAATTGCAATTTCTCTTCATTTTCTTCTCTTATACTATAGCTTAAAAAAATTTGTGTGATTATCATACATAACCACAAAAGCTACCAACATGCCCTATGTACCTAGTCTATTTTGTGTTGTTATCACACATGTCAAGTTTTTCTCACCTGTAAAATCCATGTCATTAACACTTGCTCATGCCATGTCACCTTTGTGCCAACATGACATTTTTTTCAAATGTTATGTTATCATACATGAACTTTAAATCTTGTCACTTATAAATACATGTCAGCAAAAAATAATTCAAGTATTTATTTTAACCAGTGTAACCTGTAGCCGGTAATGACACATCAGTGCACATATGATATCTGAAAAAAATTTGAAAGTATGTTGACTATACTGGTAATTTTTGCTGTTTTTATGTATAATAATTGAACATTTTTGAAAGTTTGTTGCTATTAGATAGGTCCGTTTGGCATTTAATCTAATAACAATGTTTTTTAAGTATCTTGTAGTAGCAATGGGAGTAGTAATTATCTTTAAATTTGCTTAATTAGAAATTTGGTATTGTGTTAGTGAAATTAAGGTTGTTAATTATTATCATTGTTATAATGTATTTGCTTTTGAGCTGTGTGAGAAAGAGTAACAAGTTTTTGATGTCTAAGAGAAACGAGAATTTATGTTTATTGAGGACTTAATTGAGCAAAACATTGATGATAAGTAATGCGCTGCTAAGTATCTTTGCTTTAATGTGATTGATAGTTGGAGTGTGTGCCTTTTGTATTATGTTATGAAGTGTATGAATGGAGTAAAGTAAGGGAGTTATTAGGCTCTTTGAGGATGGGGAGACGTTCTTATAAGGGTACTAGCATAGTTGCATAGATACATTGTGCGAACGAAATAATGTGGTGAACATAATGATCTTGAGAATGCTTTAAGTTACTTATGAACGGATGTAAGACACTTTTGCGTATTAACAGTTGATAGACTTTGTATGTGATAGAACTCTTCAGAATATGTTTTCTTTTCTTGGGTATAAAAGGGTGATTACCCCGGGGATGATTTTATGCAAATATAAAGAAATTTGTTTTACACTCTTTCTGGAACTCCCAGAATTTGTTTTACACTCTTTCTGGAACTCCCAGAATATAAATTATGTTGGTCATCATATACATTCAAGACATGCCCCCAAAAAGATAGTCTAGCCCAACAGAGTGTATATCAATTAAACACGCTTGAACCACATTTAGGCCTATAGTGGTCTTTACTCCACAAGAGAAATTCGAGCACCAATTCGCACTAAACAAACTAATACACTCTGACTTCCGACCCCAAATACTAATTATCATTGACATGTAAAAATGACATGGAAGCTTCCAGACAACAGCCTTTTTTTGTGTTTTCCGGTAGCTTGATATAGAGACTAAGTAACTTCAATCTCGCTGTTTCAAAAGGGTTATTGGACTGTTTTTATACGGTACAAGACTCCTTCTTGAAAACCTGAATTTCTAACTTGCCAAATGTGGTGCACGGTAGCTGTAAGAACTAAACGACCTATGACGTTCCAAACCCACCTTTATTTAGCGAGGTTCTGACTTTCAAGTATGGTTAATTACTCCAACCACACTTCCAAAAACACATCCATATTGGCAAAAGCTTTTATGGTATCCCAAATTCCCCCTTGAGGCCCTGAGTATATGCACTGGAAAAGAGATGATGTTGGCAATCCTTTTGTGAATTACAGAATACACATACTGTATTTCGTAAGTTATTCCTAACACAGCTTGTCTTGAGATTTAAACGGAGATCCAAAAAATGCAGAGGGGGGAGTGGAGGATACATTGGCTATACCCAACAATTCGATACCAAGAAACCTCATTACCAATGGTTTTCTAAACACCTCCCACTGAGAACTAAGTGAGGTACTCCCATTTGTTATCCTTCCAGCAAATTCGGTCATCCTTTCCTTCGGTAGAGTTCTGGATGGATTAGGATTTTTACCCAGGGGAAATCATGTGTAAATAGTGTCTTTGTTTGACAGACTTGCGGGATGTTGAGCGTGTGTTCAAGTTCCATGGCAATTTCACTGATAGCTAAACATGACCGGGAATATTTGTAAGTGGCAGCCTTGTAATCGGCATGTGTTTGCATGACTTTATATTCCTTTTACATATGTCACTCTGTAAACAAACATGTTATTTAGGAACTTGCTTTACCGCAACTTGGACTTCAACTATAGAATCACGGAGTAGTTTACTTGGCTATTCAAGTATTGTTGCTTAAATCTCATATTTGTCCATGGTTTGAGATTTTGTTGTCTATGGAATCATCTTTGACTCTTTTTCATGATGGTTCTTGATGCTAACACTCGCTTCATTTAAAAGAAAAACATCAACATTTTGACTTTAGATGTACTTTGAAATTAAACTGAAGTAGATTTTGTCAAGAATGCTTCCACCAATTTCATTCCGCTTGGTGTGATAATTAACAAACCTGAGCCTTATAAGGATTTAGTGAGAATTTAAAGATTTGAGGTAAAATCTAGTGTGTTTGGTCAGTTTAAAGGGAAGACTAATTCAACCTTTACCTATTTATAATGAACTGGGATAGAAGGACGACTATTTTTCTTGCAGGTTAGATGATTTATTATAAAGTTCGCCATTTTTAACGAAGCTATTGAACTTACTATATTTCTTGTATTAATCACTGAACTCATACTTATCCCAAAACTATTATGTACTTAGGTAGGTCCTTGAATGGAGATTAGAGAAGCTTCTAAAAGAACGTGAGAGAAACCACGACAGTTACTTGGATCTGATACATCATTGTGGGAAGATCCAAAACACACAAACAGCAATGCGTGTTTTCACTTTAATAGAGAATCATGGTATAAAGCCAACATCTACCATTCTCCATGCCCTAATATCTGCTCACTTATCTTCAGGTAATATCACAACCGCACTTAGCATATATGAAATAATGCAGAACTCAGACGAATACAAACCTACTGCTCGCACTTACAATTTATTCATTTCGGCGTTTGCGAAACTGGGAAACAGCAAGGCGATGCTAGCTTGGTACTCAGCCAAGATAGCTGCTGGCTTTATGGCTGATTTAGACACGTATGATGCTCTCATTTTAGGTTCTATAAAACTAAACAAATATAAAGATGCTGATAGATTCTTTGAAGAAATGTTAGTAGCAGATATCAAGCCTAACACATCAATATTACATAATAGGCTAGTCGGGTTTTGTGAACAAAAAGATCTGGTTAAAATCAGAGAACTTTTGAAGGCTATATTGGGTCATAAATGGGAGATTAATCAGTATACGGCTGAGAAGCTTATTGGGTTTTATTGTGAATTAAATTTGGTGGAAGAGTTGGAATGGATGATAGTAGCTTTAGCAGAGACTAACCATAGTCAAGATTTTGACATCATTTCTCATGTCTATAATGGTTTAATCAGTGTTTATACTAAACTAGACAGATTGGATGATGTGGAATACTCTGTTGGGAGGATGTTGAAACAAGGGGTGTCTTTTAGGTCCCATAAAGATGTCGAAAAGGTGATCTGTTTGTATTTTCGTAGGAGTGCATATGATAGACTAGATGTGTTTTTGGAGTTTATAAAGGTTTCACATAAACTTGAAAGAACCACTTATGAGTTACTAGTTGCTGGTTATCGTAGAGCTGGGTTGTATGAAAAGGTTGATTTAGTGATCAAAGATTTAGATACAGTTGGCACTTGTTAGTTCTGGAAGAGCAAATAGTCCTCTTCAGTTACTGTGGTGTTATCGTATACTATCTCAAGAGCACATTTCATTGTGTAAGGTTTTGTTTGCAGTGAAGAGATGTGACGGAAGAAGCTATTGCAGGTTTAAGCTAAGTAAGAACCATAAGAAGATGAATGATAAAGAGATTTTACCACCATTGTTGGCAGTCGCATATCCTTAGATGTTGTCGTTAATTATGGAAATATGTTCCTTACAGATTGAAACTTAGTGAAGTACTTCTGTTTGGTGCCATTTACTTTACAAGAAACACATCAATTCCTACATAAATTGTTTTATTATTTATTAATTTTTTTATCTTATCATAAGAGTTATTCAATTAACTTGACGTGGTGCTAAAAACCAGATTAATGTGATTAAACACACTTTGTCTGAAAACGAAAGTAAACCCCAGTAGTTAAATCGTCTTTAACATCAGGGTCATTGCAAAGTAACGGTTATGTGTTGGTCCTGGCACAGTAGGCTCGTTTCAGGCTTTATGGTTAAATACACAAACGAATTAGATGACACAATAAAGACACATACAGACACCATTGCTGATGCACATCTATGTAACAAGAAACCAGAAACGAAATTGACTGGTATTAGAAATCAATATGGATATTCACAGTTCTAAAATCTCACTTTCTCTCGTACAACTAGTTGTTCCCAAACGAACAATCAGACGACAAAAAAGGTAACCTTAGCTAGAACTTTATACACTCGTCAGCAATATTAACATCCTTATCCCAACTTCAAAGAGCTCCGATAAAGATAATGAGTTGACACGGGAAGAAATTATTATCCATCCCGACTTTTATATTTTTCAAAGGAAAAACCTTTAAACCATTGTTTCCAAGGAGCATCCTGTTGTTGATCAAGCCATGAAAGAAAGCAACTATCCAGCAAGCAGAAAAGATTTACATACAGAAGTTGGTATCTCACTGGCACAAATCGGAAATTGATCACTTGAACGATTGGCCATATACCACCTTCTACAACTAATGCCGGAAGAAAATCCCGTTTCACATCTTCCTTAACTTGACTAACGTTTTTACCCGATGCAAAACCCATGTATGTGAAGAACACAAGTAAATCAACAGGACCAAATATGATACTGTCAAGTCCTACTTTCATAGCTACAAATCGCAAGGATTTTATTGGGTATTGAAGTCTAAACGTTAAAAACCGATCTAGTCCTTCATACCTACATGAACCAAAAGTAATAATAAAAATGAGGAAATCATTTGATGAATGCTTGAAAATCTGTAAACGGTATCAAATATGTTTCTATCGTCCAACCAATCATAGTTTGTGGGTTCAATTCTCATTAGGGACATGTTTGTGAGTATTAACACCCAATAAGAAATTAAGAAAGAATGACTAACCAATAGTGGCCAATTGGCCCGACGAATGCCATCCCGAAAAGGCTTGTGGTAATCACTCGTCTCCAGTTTATATGTAAATCCCTATCATCGTCCTGTTGAGTTGAGATTACAACATATTTATAACCAAACATCAGAAGCGTTATGGCATAATCAATGCACAATGCATACAAGAATCAAACATGCCATCCCGATAATCATCCAAAAAAACAAGAAAAAGCATGATATGTTCCAAAAACTCCAAAGCATAAATCAAGAACCACCAAAGACAAGTATGCGTTTTTTTTTTCTTTCCATTTCCTGTACACAAACCTCTAGATTTTCATACGTTTAATCAACAAACAAATTATTTGGTCGTAAATATGTCAACATTAGTCAAAATCATATAAACATGAAAAAAGAAAACTTACAGAAAGAAAAATATATTTCTTTTTGGCAGCGGTTGCACGAGTAACAGCCTGAGCAGCAAGATCACCAAGACCCCAAATCAAACCAGAGCTAATTATCTGCGTTTTCACCGGATGAATAGCTAAACAATTTTTATACCATCTCCATATCTTCAACATTTCATCTATCTTTTCTTAACAAAACAATAAAAAATGTTATGGGGTTGTTTCTAATGTCTATGTTTAACTGTATATACAAATTAATGGGCTTTTGCTTTGTTTTTACAATGTAATGTTATAGATATAGAAAGAATGTTTTTCTTTCTGGCCATAATGTTAATAGAAGATGGTGTTTTTTGAATTTCTGAGAATATGTTTATTATGGTTTGGTAAAGGTTTTGTGGAAAATGGAATCACAAATTTGAAACCTCTGTTTATAACGTTGGTTGAGATTCAATGTAGGTGTCTTGACATTAAATGGGTATGGAGCATCGTATCCGACATGGTAAAACGGATACGGGTCATACTATTTTTATTTTAAGAGAATCCAACCTCGCATGTTGGCCTTATAGTTGTGTTGTGTGGAAATAAACAAGTTTACAATTTTGATTATATTAATGGAATCGTGTTGGACACTTTCAGCTTGCTAGTCTAGATTTAGGTTCATGTCGTAGGCATACAAATACTTTAAGAAAAAAAAAATAAGAGATCTAGTGAGAAGAAAAAACAAAATAAAAAGAATGAGAAATATTTTTAGCCACATATTTTAAATGAAGATGAAAAAATTCATGAGAGTTGCATCTTTTTTTCTACGTGCATCTGAAATGTGCGGCTATGATTATTTCTCATCCTTCTCATTTTACTTTTATTTCTCATTTGATCCTAACTTCAAAAAAATAAATCAAGTTCTAAGACACGAGAACTATGAACATATACAAAGAGGTTATTATATATAGTTGTGTTTTTGGACCAAACATATACATGTAATATCAACAACAACTCAATGGTTGCGGCGGGTTGCCTGATTGGTAATATATGGCTTGGCAAGAAAAATCTTTAGCGAAAAAACTGATGTCAACTGACAGTAAAAGAAAATCGTTTAGGTCACGGGGCGTTGCCCCTTGAACCCAGACCCCCTTTGACTGTTGGAGCTTGGTGAGCCCATATCAGGGTAAAGATAATCAATAACTCAACTACGTACCAAAGATGGTTACCGAATATCACTTGGAATCGTGTAATCACTTTCCAAAGTAAACTATTCGACCCTATTGCCTGGGTATCACGAATATCTACTTGGGATAAGACCAAATGTATGTTCTTGTTTGATGCACCAATCAAGAACCCTTGCGCATCCAAGTGTTTAGGTTTTTCTGTGTGTTCTTCATGCAGTTATGATCTCCTATTTATAGGAGAGTACTCAAGTCCTTGGTCAAAGAATTATGAGAGATTTAGTAATTTATCTCTTACCATTAATTAGCCTCAATTGATTTAGAGGAATATGGTTTACACGACCTATTAATGTGGTCATTAAATGTGATTGTAACTTACCATAAGAAACGGTCAAATCAGTTACAAGTCATTGAATCCATTCCAGCGTGTCATTCATTCAATGTCCTGAACCATCAGCTAGCCCACTGAGGAGCATACTCACTGAAGATTCAAACTGAACCAACTCACTGATGAGTTAATCCGCTGAGGATACTTCCTCTGATGGATTACTCCCTGATGGTATCCTTCAGCTTACGCTGAAGCCATCAGACTGATAAATATCATTCAGTCCCGAGTTGCACCCACTGAGGAGTGAACTCACTGAACTTCATCAGCGACCACTGAACTTTATCAACGACTAGAATTCTCTTTAACCACTATATGAGTCAGGGTGTTCAGTGACCTGTGGGTGTACACTCCGTACCTCCAGTCCTATTATCCGGTATGAACTGAACCCACAATTGAACTAAATTTTCAACAATCCTCCCAAATTTAGTACAATTTCTTTGCATGAAAAATAAACATTAAACAAACAAGTGCATAAATGAAAATGTCTTGAAGATTGAATTTCCATCTTAGTAATTACATGTTCAAATATTCGAGAATCAGGGTGTTTTAAGAATTGAACCCTTCAACCCATTTGAGTACCTGAAGATAAAAACACACAAGTTTTCAAACACTTAAACGCTCCTGACACTATACAAGCCATGTGTCCATATCCAATTTATAAATGTTGTAAAAGCCAAAGTTCATGCTCCCTGAGGCGGCGAAACCTCAACATTTACATAGGTGGTTCCTCTTTATTTATGCTCCTGCTAAGCACTTTTTCAAAGAAATTAACCATTGAAAAGTTAACAACTTCATCCTCCTTTATCAACAGGTTCCAAGCACATCCTTGGGATGATATGTAAATACATGTGCTTTAGTCCACTGAACGTTCAGCTTTCCACATTGAACTCAGCTGCCAAGTTTCTTCAGCAGAGAGTTGGGTGTCCTAGCATTCAGTGACTTAGTTGGACTTTAATCCCATCCCTTCAGCAGACTTTATAACCAAGTCTCTAGCCAGTCCCTTCGTCAAGTGATCAGCTAAGTTTTGTTGAGACCTCACAAACTCTATAGATACCACCCCATTTGTGATCAGCTCACGAATCATGCTATGCCTGACACCTAAGTGTCTAGACTTCCCATTGTACATCTGGCTATAAGCCTTGCCAATGTAGCAACACTATCACAACGGATAGAAATATGTGCTATAGGCTTGACCCACAGTAGAATCTCAAAGAGCAATTTTTTCAACCATTCAGCTTCCTTACCAGCAGCTGCTAGAGCCACAAATTCAAATTCCATTGTTGAACTAGTGATACAAGTTTGCTTCTTGGAAGCCCAAGAAATAGCACTACCACCAAGCAGAAATACCCAGCCACTTGTAGACGAATTGTCTTCAGTGTTGCTGATCCAGCTTGCATCAGTGTAACCTTCCAACACTGAAGGATAACCAGTATATATCAATTTATAGTCTATGGTTTTCTTTAAGTACTTTAGTACCCGCTGAATTGCTTGCTAGTGCTGAGTACCAGGATTACTAGTATACCTGCTCAGTTTACCCACAACAAATGCAATGTCAGGCCTTGTACAAGTCATGGCATACATTAAGCAGCCAATCACCCTAGAATACTTTAGTTGAGATACAGCCTGACTATTATTGGGCACCAACTTCTCACTTGTATCCATAGGAGTACTAACTGGAGTGCAATCAAAGTAATTGAATTTCTTCAGTACCTTCTCAATATAAAAAGATTGAGAAATTGCTATACCATTACTTTCATGTTTAATCCTTATACCCAGGATAACATCAACCTCTCTCATGCCCTTCATAGAGAACCTTGATGACGAAAATTCCTTTGTTAGGTCAACCTGAACTTGGTCAGTGCCAAAGATCAGCATGTCATCAACACATAGGAAAATGATAACTCCTTTACCAGATTCATCAAATTTGCTGTATACATATTTGTCAGCTTGGTTAAGTAAATAACCATTAGACAAAACCACTTCATCAAACTTTTGATGCCATTGCTTAAGTGCCTGATTCAGTTCATAAAGAGACTTAATCAGTTTGCACACCTTGTTTTCATTGCCAGACATGATGAAGCCCCGAGGTTGGTTCATATAGACCTCCTCATCCAATTCACCATTCAAGAAAGCTGTCTTCACATCCATCTGATGAATAATCAGACTGTGAATTGATGCCATAGCAATTAGCAGTCTTATGGTACTGATACGTGTCATTGGAGGATAAGTATCAAAGTAGTCTATCACTGATTTTTGTTTAAATCCCTGAATGACCAGCCTTGCCTTAAATTTTTCAACAGTTCCATCTACCTTCAATTTTTTTAAAGATCCATTTCCAACCAAGAAGTTTGCAGCCCGGAGGTGGATCAGCCAACACCCAAGTGTTGTTGCCCATGATGGAATCCATCTCATCATTAATTGCTTTTTTCCAGAAAGCAACATCCTAGGACTTCATTGCTTCATCAAATGTCTGGGGGTCATCCTCAACATTAAAGCAATATGAGTGTTGGTCAGAGACCTTATCCCTTGTTCCTTCAATTAAGTATAATTGAAATTCAGGCCCAAAATCTTTTGGAGTCCTATGCCTTTTGCTTTTTCTAAGCTCAGGCTTAGGTTGCTGAACAACATCTTCAGTGACCTCTTCAGGGACCACTGAACCACCAATGTCTTCAGTTCCATTTACCAGGACCTCTGACTTGGTGTAGGGACTGATGAGAATCTATTCTCATCAAAGATAACATCCTTTGATTCAATTATTGAGTTAATTGAAACTGAATCATTAGGTTCAATAATATATAACCTAAAAGCCTTAGAATGCTCAGCATATCCAATAAAGATGCATTCAATGCCTCTTTCACCCAAAGTTTTCAACTTTGGATCAGGGAGTCTTACAACCGCCCTACAACCCCAAACCCTGAGGGAGTTCAGGCTTGGTTTCTTTTTAGTCTAGAATTCATAAGGGGTAATCCTGTTCCTTTTATTGAGAACCCTATTTAACATAGCTTCACCCTAGAACCCTTGACTTAGCCCTGAATAGGACAACATGGAATTAACCATTTCTTTTAGTACCCTGTTTTTCCTTTCAGATATACCATTTTGTTGTGGAGTATAAGGGGCAGTCGTTTCATGGATAATACCAACAGACTGAAAATACAGAGTATCCATGTACTCACCTCCCCTATCAGTCCTGAATCTTTTGATCAGAGACCCTTGTTGTAATTCAACTTCAGTTTTGAATACTTTGAATTTATCTAATGCTTCATCCTTTGAATGTAATAAATAAACATAGCAAAACCTAGAGGCATCATCAATAAATGTCACAAAGTACTTTTTATTCCCCAATGAAGGAGTAGCATGCAGATCACATAAATCACTGTGGATCAGCTCTAAAACTTCAGTTTCACGTTTTACATTTTGAAATGGTTTCTTAGTTATTTTGGTCAGCATGCAAGTCTTACACTTTTCAGTGTCCATGTCAAAAGCTGGGATTAACCCATCCTTAGACATATCTTGCATCCTCTTAAAGTGGACATGGCCCAGTCTAGCATGCCATAGGATTGAATCATTCAGTTTAGAGGTTGACATGAAGGCTGAACCAATATTATCAGAGACAATATTAAGCCTGAACATATGATTACTTAAATAACCAAAACCAATAAACACACCATGTTTAGATAAAACAAATTTATTAGATTCAATCACTTGTTTATAACCACAATTATTCAAAACACTACTTGAAACCAAATTCTTCCTTATATTAGGAACATGTAAAACATTCAACAAAGAAACAACTTTTCCAGAACTAAACCTAAGATCTACACAACCACGTCCATGCACCAGGGCTGTTGACTCATTTCCCATGTGAAGAATAGATCCATCATTCAGCGACTCATAGGTCTTGAACCAGCATCTATCTTTACACACATGCACAGTTGCTCCTGAGTCAACCCACTACGCAACATCATCCTGCACAAAGTAAGCCTCAAATATATATGTAACATAATAAACCTGAAAACATATTTTGACCTTTCAGAGAGTTGGAAGAACCATCCCCTGAACCCTTTGTGCCTGAACCATTGGCTTTGTTGCCAACATTACCAGCTTTGCAATCCTTTTTCAAGTGTCCAGGTTTTCCACACTTTCAACAAGTCACTTTTGGTTTCTTGTTAGGATCAGCTTTGGTATCATGATGTTTACGATTACCCCTGTTGTCATTGTACCTGGAGGAGTTGTTATGCTCTACCATATTGACAACTTAAGGACTAGCAACATTGTTGCCCTTTGGCTTGTCATTATCCTGCGCCCTGAGGGACTCCTCAATGCGCAGGTGACTGCCCAACTCAACCAGAGTTAACTCCTCCTTCAAATGTTTCAAGGTGTGCTTGAAATCTTTTCATGAAGGGGGAAGTTTATCAATGATACATGAGACCTGAATAGATTCATCCATGTTCATCTTGTGTTGTGTAAACATTCCAAGTATACTAAGAATTTCATTGTATTGTTCCAAGACTGGTCTTGAATCTGTCATTTTATAATTTGTAAAATTACTAACAAGAAACTTCTTACTTGAGGCATCCTCAGCCATATATTTGGCCTCCAAGGTATCCCATAGTTCTTTGGAAGTTTCAACATTTTGGTAAATATCAAACAAGGAATCAGACATACCATTAAGGATTAAACCTCTGCAGACATAATCGTCATTGTCCCATTTGGGCCTCTTTCTAACTTGTTCCACGGTGGGATTATCACCACCAACTTCAGACATAAGAGTAGTCAGCACATACACCACACTCATGCTAGAGAGCAAGAAGTGCATCTTCTTCTGCCATCTTCTGAAGTCCACCCCTTCAAACTTGTCAAGCTTGGCAAAGTTTGAAGCCATGTGTTTCATAGCAGCAGACATTGATTATCACAAAATAGTTTACTTTGAATGTTTGAGCTTGGTGAACCCAGATCAGGGTAAAGATAATCAATAACCTAACTACGTACCAAATGTAACACCCTCAAATCTGAGTATGCAGCGGAATGTTGAATATCCGAAGGCGTTACATTATTGGGGCCTGGGTATCACGAATATCTACTTGGATAAGACCAAATGTATGTTCTGTTTAGGCACCAATCAAGAACATCTTGCCATCAGGAGGTATTTTTAGGTTTTTCTGTGTGTTCTTCATGCAGTTATGATCTCCTATTTATAGGAGAGTACTCAAGTCCTTGGTCAAAGAATTATGAGAGATTATAGGAGATATAATCTCATCCATAATTAGCCTCTTTGATTTGAGGAATTAGTGGTTACACGACCTATTAATGTGGTCATTAAATGTGATTGTAACTTACCATAAGAAACGGTCAAATCAGTTACAAGTCATTGAATCCATTCCAGCGTGTCATTCATTCAATGTCCTGAACCATCAGCTAGCCCACTGAGGAGCATACCCACTGAAGATTCAAACTGAACCAACTCACTGATGAGTTAATCCGCTGAGGATACTTCCTCTAATGGATTACTCCCTGATGGTATCCTTCAACTTACGCTGAAGCCATCAGACTGATGAATATCATTCAGTCCTGAGTTGCACCCACTGAGGAGTGAACTCACTCAACTTATCAGTGACCACTGAAAGCGACTAGAATTCTCTTTAACCACTATCTGAGTCAGGGTGTCCAGTGACCTGTGGGTGTATACTCCGTACCTCCAGTCCCATTATCCGATATGAACTGAACCCACAATTGAGCTAAATTTCCAACATTGACCTCTCATCTTGTGACAGTATCAAGCTAGATAAAACGAGGATACATTCTACACATCCCAACTCGGCTTTGAGCTTAACTTGAGCAACTCTTTGATCCCAAAAAAATCGTATTGTAATGAAACAAAGGTGTTAAATATTGATCATAGCACAAATTACAAAACTGCTTTTCGTTACAGTGTTTTATAATGAAACTTTTAACTTATACTATCACCCTGAAGTTTGAGTCATAGTAGAACAAGTTGCACAAAAGTTAATAATTGTGGCCTTACGGTATCTATCATGTATAAGGGGTGTTTGTTTCGGCTTATGAAACATAAGCCCATAATTATTAATTTATCGATTAATTAATAACTCTTTTAATTAATAAATTTTGGTGATCCCAAGTGTATTATTTTATAAAGTTTCTACTATAATAAACTTGTATTAGCCTTAAGTCTCAAAATAAGCCAGAAAATTGGGGCTTATGAAATATACGCCCAAATCAAATTTGATTTCGGCTTATATTGCATAAGCCTTAATTTTCTGACTTATTTTGAGACTTATATAAATTTATCACAAGTCTCAAAAAAGCCAAAAAATTAGGGCTTATGTTTCATAAGCCGAAACAAACACCTTATAAGTCTATTTACAGTGTGGGTGTATGAGTTTACATTTTAAAGAAAACATACAAAATGGAAAAAAAAAGAAACTTTAGAAGGCTATCATAGTCATTTGATTCCAACTTTAAGCTATTAATTTGACGTTGTGTAATATTCCACGACACCCCATTATCCAATCACGTGAAAAAAAATTTGCAAACTTTTGAGGATATTGTTTAGTTTAAAAAATTCTTACAGAAACCACATAAATTCAATCGTTTTTCCCTCTTTCTTTACTTCCATTAATGGTTCTCTCATCAACACAGGTATCATTGTTACTGTATTGGGTTTGTTTAAACAAAATGGAAAAAAAAAATTATCGGCAATTTTAACTGTCTCATGATATATATATCACATATATATTTCAAATGTTCTAAGTGGACTTGAACCCACAACCATTTGGTTGTGGAGTTTGTCGCGCAACATGAGGTACCATTGGTACACAACTATGTCATTTGTTTTACGGGGGTGTTTCATTTTTGGCATTGTGCTTTAAAGTCTGATTATTGCGTTTTCAAGTCGCAAGATAATTAGTTTCTGTTTCGGTATAATAATTCTTTACTTTGACCAAAGGACATACCTCACCTATGAAATGCTCCCAACCAAATGGTTGTTAGTTCAAGTTTGTATGTATAGGAGATGTGAGATAGATTTGCATTATATATATATTCAATATTGAGATAGTTAGTTAGTTGCCTTTCAGAAAGAAGACGAAAATTCTTACTTGATTAGCTAAGTGTTAGATATTGGTTTTGGCATTGCATTTTGAGGTTCAAACCTCACTAGGTACCTTCGGGGTGGCTAAGGAAAGGAATGAAAAAAAGGGTTGGGAAAGGTAACAGGACGTGAACCCGTTTTAAGAAATAATGTTAGTCTCCCTAGTTTTGTGACAATTGATATCACATAATCACCTTTAGAAGGCAATGACATACACCCGATATATGTATGTAATTACGTTTTAATTTCGTGATGTGATGATTGGTGAAATGAGATCTTTCATACGAGCTTTACGATACTAGTTTAGTTTGTAGGATCCTAAAGTGAAGATATTCATCAACTTAAATTTGTTTAAAAAGGAGGTCAAAAGGGTATTGATGTTAAAATCAATTTATTACTGTCTACATTGTTGCAATTTGCAAATTACTCATCTTTCTGGCACAAAGTGTCGGATAAACAACCTAGTTTGCAAGAACTCATTCAATACTAAAAGCAAAACAAAAAGAAACTATCATAGTTGGCACTTTTTTGTGTCCAAAATCACTTGGTTTTACAATCCTATGATATTCCTTATGCATTTTCCTAAATATGATACTTCTTCCTACATGGTAGACTAAAAATAACAGAAATCATGGAAATTAGCGTATCCTACATCTTAGTTTTTAGTTGACATGAAGTTTTCAGCTTTATAGTTCCATGTTTTATTACCATGATACCTTTTTATAACTTACATACCAGTTTCTGCTATACAACGATAAAAGTCTTGGCTAGTTTTGAGCTTATATTCAAGAGTCAATTGCGGACTCTCTATTGATGGGACAAAGAGTTTCTTCTTTCACTTATGACATATCTTTTTATTGTTGTATTTTTATGGTAGGAAATACTTTTAATGGAAATGTCGTCGAGTTGATCAAATTTTACGTGCTTGGTTTGGTGAAAGGCTGGGAATCTAAAATGAGAGAGTTCAGTAGACAGAAGGCTTTCTCTTCCCCCACAAACAAATATCAAGGAATAGATTCATCTATAAAGAAAGAACAGGTTCGTATAATGCTAAAAGTACATACATACACCATGACTTTTGAAGGCCAAGAAAATACTTTCCAAAATCAAATTTGATATTGAATTTGTCACAAATCAAAAGAAATAAACCTTTTCTTTTTTAAAGTAGAGTAAATACTATAAAGATATAAAGATCTTTAGAGTTCATGCCGATTTGAAGGTGAAGTTTAATATTTCTGACTTCCAAAGTCTTAACTTTAGCAATGGAGTGAGTGTTCTCTTGCAAATTCTGCAGGTCAAAGATACTGATGAGAAATTACAGTTGTATCCATCACCTGACTCTGCTCTGTGCACACGTTGTATGGAAAATAATGGTTGCAAAACCGTTCGATCCAGAACAAAACTAATGAACATTCTCTTAGAAAGAGGGAAACCCCAAGAAGCACAGTCGATATTCAAGAATTTAGTTTCAGGAGGACATAAACCATCCCTTATATCGTACACAACTCTTTTAGCCAGTTTGACCTTTCAAAAGCGCTTTAATTATATACAAAGTATTGTTTCACAAGTAGAAGAAAACAGCATGAAACTTGATTCAATCTACTTCAATGCTGTCATTAATGCCTTTTGTGAATCCGGTGACATGGGGGAAGCCTTGAAAATGTTTGAAAAGATGAAGGAGTATGGGATGAAAGTCACTAGAGGTACTTATAACACGTTAATTAAAGGGTATGGAGTCGCTGGTAAACCAGAAGAATCTTTAAGGTTGGTGGAGTTGATGCATGAAGGAGATGTGAAACCAAATGTATTGACCTATAATGTTCTTGTGCGGTCATGGTGTCATTTAAATAAGATGACCGAGGCTTGGGGAACTCTACGTAAAATGATGATTTCTGGTTTACAACCGGATGTTGTTACTTATAATACTATCGCTGCGGCTTATGCTCAAAAAGGTAAGACTGTAAATGCAGAAGGGGTTATATTTGATATGGAGAAAAATAACGTGAAGCCTGATGAAAGGACTTGTGGGATAGTTATTGGAGGTTATTGTAAAGAGAAAAGAATTAGGGACGCGTTGAAGTTTGTTTATAGGATGAGGGGGTTTAATATTTGTCCGAATCTTGTTGTCTTTAACTCATTGATTAAAGGGTTTCTTGACATGATGGATGGAGATGGTGTTGATGAGGTTAGTAACCATCTTTCTTCTTTGTTTTTCTAACAATATCTGTTATATGTTTTACATCATGTTGTGTTATGCTGGTACATATTGCAAAACGGGCAGGTTGAGTAACGGGTCAAAACAAGCATGGGTCAAAATAGATATTCTTAATGTGGTTCCGGTTGACCTTCACCTTTTTGTCCCATCTGCTTTAAGTTTATACGGCGTATTATTTAACTTTTGCATGTTAACGTTTAATGTGTCTATAGCAAAGTTTGGTAAATTGAGTTTCATTACAAGGGATTATCCTTTTTAGTTATTTGAAAAAGTTATTGTGATTTTGGACCAGTTATGGTTGTAGAGATCTGGGTGTGTTGGGTAATGGGCCAAGATGGATAGGTTCTTAGTAAGGGTCAAGTCATGTTGGGTTGACCCTCTAATGTTTTATCGTAAATCAACCTCCTGACAGGTTTTGACATTGATGGGAGAATACGGAGTGAAGCCAGATGTAGTTAGTTTTAGCACTATCATGGATGCATGGAGTGCTTCAGGAGACATGGACAGATGCCAAGAAATCTTCCATGACATGGTCAAAGCCGGCATTGACCCTGATGCCCATGTGTACAGCATTCTTGCAAAAGGTTTTGTTCGTGCAGGGAAACCAGAAGAAGCTGATAAACTTCTCACCTCAATGGCCAAACTCAGCTTCCCTCCAAATGTAGTCATTTTCACAACCGTCATCAGCGGATGGTGTAGCGCACACAGAATGGATCTTGCCATTCGGGTTTTTGAAAGCATGAAAAGTTTTGGAGTAAAACCAAATCTAAAGACTTTTGAGACTCTTATTTCGGGGTTTATTGTAAATAAACAACCTTGGAAGGCAGAAGAAATGCTACAACATATGATGGATTATGATATACTACCAAAGAAGTCTACTTTCTCATTAATTGCAGAAGTGCGACGCTCTTCTGGTAATCTCCAATCTGCAGACTTAAACTATGAAGATCCAGAAATGAAAAATTATAATACTATTGATATTCCTAAGATACGGAATGATGAAAAGATGTTGGGTGGTGTGAACAGACTGAGAAAAATGGCATCAAAGGAAACCGAGTATGGTTCTGAAACTTTATGTGCTGCTGTGAAGTCTATGAGCTTAAACAGCAAGGTAGGCGGAAGAAAGCCGATCATTTGCCTAAAGCGGGTTTTTGTGTACACTGAGCCTCCACAGTCTGTGGTAGCGGTATTATTGAACTAACGGGGAAACGAAAAGCCATACAATTCTGGGGGGAATTTTGCCAGCGAGTCTTGTTGATGTTATTATGTTGATATGTGTACTAAAATCATGTACATGAAAGTTGTTGGTACAATGCAGATATGTGTACAACATGTAAATTGAAGTAATTGGCATGGTGCATGTAAATATAATTTATGGTATATGAATTGATCTCTTGCTCGAGTCCCCACATGAGAATTGGAAGCTCCTGAAGTTTTAATCGTTAAACAACACAAGAGAAGTTACTATGGTCATGGCTAGGACTAGTTTATCATAATGTTTCAATAAAATGAAGCTGTTCAACTTTTTAAAGCCATATTGAGCTTACAGTTAATGCTTATCTAGCATGAATAGGTCTAGAATCAAAGAAGATATCCAAAACTTTTTTTTTCTAGTAATTTAATGTTCATTTTTGGCTAACAAGTAAATACAATATTAAAGCTCTGGATAATGATAATTCCATAATCGAACTATGTGAGATCCAATAATAATCCTATAAAGGTTATAATGGATAGTGGAAATACGTATATAAATAGATAAGTTTTATAAACCTTCAGAAGAATTGGGCATACTCGAAATCGTCAGTTGGGACACAAAGTTACACACGGATGATATTTGAACACACTTGAAGGTAAAAAGAAAATACTGATGTGATCTATAACTGAAAAAGGCTAAACAATATTCCTGAGCGCCGCAACCCACTAGTCACTTGACCAACATTGGAGAGGGAAATTGCAATCTGCCAGACTGCCAGACAACCCAGCCAATCTCATGGCTAGGGAAAGAACCCAATGACACCTATAACACGGTTTAAAGGATAAAATAGACAGAAAGGCGTGCAATCCATTTATAGAACTCAAGGAGGAGAACATGGTTCAACATATCCTAATAAAGTGGGATAAATACATCCCCAAGAAAAAGCTTCAAAACCACACATACTTGTGTAATATTGGCAACACACCATGTCTGGCCTTTCCTGCAAGGTCTTTCAAAGAAAGAAAAAAAAAAGTTTTGTCCCATGAATGACTTCCCGATATACTATTTCTGGTATCTGAGGGTTCAAAACATTAGATATATGTAAATATATTAATCTAGTGGCTCTCTATTACATAAGTTCTTTTCTATTCAACCATAGATGCACAAGATAATTAATGTTACAAAAAAGGTCTGCATCGAGCCCATTGTAATTACACATGAGGAGAAATGGACCTCAAGGATACAATCTAAATTGTAAGTTGCAAAAGTTATGTGCAGTTCAATATGCTTTGTAAGAAGATGGTAAAAAAAAATACCAACTTGAGTGATTGTAGAATTGAACCGAAATATTTCATCATTTCTCTTGGTCTGCAGGTTGAGAAGGAACTCTGCTGAGAAGCCACACCAAAGTTGCACCAACAAGAGCACCAGAAAGGTGAGCTATGTGATTAATATTCTGCAGAGCACTGCTGTTGCTTGCAAAACTTGTTGAAGCTTGGGCTGCTTCCATCACCTGTTATGACAGTCATTATATGCATTTACGTCAGACAGATGATTATTTACCACGAGGGGATGTGGAACAGTGTCCCAAATGTACATTTAGCATGAAGGTATTAACTTTAAATGAGGATGTGGCAGTGAAATTCAGTAAGTGTCTGCGTCAAAATCCATTAAATCATTAATTAAAGTATTGAACAGGAAACAGAAGACTTTTAAGAGAGTTCATCCCAAAATAAACTTCATATCAGAAAGATATAGCCATTGACTGTGTATTCCCTCCTACCCAAGTTACGCAACACATCCAGATTTTGGTTGCCGAAAATTATAGAAGACGAAAACATTGCAACATAATCAAACTGATGGCATGGGTATTTAATGGGACAATTAGAATTTCAAAAGTCATTGCTCTTTGTTTTAGAATTCTAAAAGTCTTTGCTTATTGTATAAATGAACCTCATCAGTGGGGATGGAGGAAACTTTTCATTTGTTCAAATTTATCATTCGAATAAAACACGAACAGAGCATGATCCTCTGCCTCTAAAATTTCTCGTTGATTCCATTTGTAGTTTGCTGATCGTTTTTACTTGCATCACAAACTTATCATAAAATCTAGCCTTTTTTTCCCTTTCTACTTGACTAAGTAATATTCCACTCATGCAGTGGGGTCTATAGCCGTTTCATTCCTATTCATTATTATGATGTTCCATGTTCAAAAAGCGGAGATTCACGAAGAACCCGATTTCATTCAGGCACTACTGACACTAAAGCCGCTCCACATAGCCACCTGTGGGTTCAAAGTTGGCGGTTTTCTTTACTCAATGTTCAATTAATGGGTGAAATATTTATCATGTGAAAGTTTGTATAATTACTGTCATCTTTCTTGTTTTGAAATCCATTCCCTGTTAATTGTTTTTTATTTGTCGTTCTGTTTTTTATTTGTTCGTTTCCCATACTACCAGCCAACAAGAGTATAAAAACTATGGGACAGTGACAATTATCGAACTCTAGTTCTTTACATTAGAAACTCCAATCCGCAGATGGGTCACTGCAACTTCTGTTAAAGCTAATCATTATTGCTATGGCTATGTAAAATGAAATAAAATAAATGGATGCAGCAGCTTACGCACATAAATATTGCAGAACATTCCGTTTTGGTATTGTCATTGCTGAAGGGTATTTAGACATTAACAAACCACTTTTCTATCTAAATACTATGTGCCCGATCAAACATTAGTTTGTAAATTTCATCCGATAGAGATAACTTGCAGATTAATAAGAAGGTACATACCCTTTCAATAACAAATTGACCCAAAATAAGTACTTCAAGGATCTTCCTCCAGTCAAAAGAGAGCTGCAAAAAGATGCAAAAAACATCACATCACATGCCCCGATTTCAAGTGAAACTTCTATAAAAAATGATCACGCACCTTAACAAGGACACTTATAGCAAAGAGACCAAATACCGCACCAGAAGCTCCAACTGAGACAGCATTTCTTGGGAGTATAAGCCACGAAACCAGATTTGCTCCAGCCCCCGTTAGGATGTACGAAAGCCACAGTCCGAAACTCCCTTCCTCTTCTTCAACGAGCTTTCCTATTGGCCAACAAATTAAACCGGTTACATCCTAAAGTTCATCCACAACTAATTAGTTCTTATCTTGTCTAATGAAGAAAGTTGTCTTACCAAATATATATAAGAAGAAAAGGTTGCTAGAGAGATGGTTCCTGTAGGACATATTAAAGCATACAGTAAGAGAACTTAAGTAAATAATTAAATCATACCACAACAACTCCACTTTGGTAAATTGTTACCCAGTTTTTACCATATATGGATATTTATGATGTCGTCCTCAGTAATCAATTACTCATATTTAACTATAACAAGAGAGAAAGTCCCATCACCCATAAATAGTAGAGATCTTACCAATTTGCGTGACAGAAAGTTGAAGTCACAAACTGGTACCAAACTGGAAAATTATGGTATAAGTACAACGCTTTAATCTCACGAACCTAGAGAAAATATCAAAATTATCGAGTAAGTTTCCAAATACAATTACTCCCACCAGTTATGTAAAATCTTTTTCTGTCTTAAAAGCGTAATTGTTATCTTTTCCTCGGTGGCAACAATTCTTACTTTTTTCACACTGAGACTTTTTTTGCTATACAAGATTCATACATATCAAAGAGCAAAGAGCATCAAGATAAACTATATTAACAGAGACCTGAAATATGTGATCTGCTACGTATATTCCAATATTAATGAGTAAAATCCAGAATATCCCGTTCACTTGCTTCTCCGGCTTTCTCTTCTCACCCACTTTTCCAAGCTCCAGCTGCGATATCATATCTAAGATTATAGCATAAACTGCTTAATTACTTTTGTGTTGTATATACGATGACAGTCAAGCAATATCAATATAAGGGCGTGACAACATAAGTACTGTCTTCACTCAATAAGGACCATTATTTAAAAATATACTAGTATATAAAAGAAAATTACTGATGCCATTATGATATTACAAAAAGTAAAAGAAATTGTAGCGGATGAAATTATGAAAATACTTAACTGCAAATCCAACATCTCTAAATTCTTGAATTTAATATTGTGGAGGCGTCAAGAAGTCCATATTAAAAAAAGCACATTGTAAAGGATGAAATTCATTCAGGTGTTTTTTGGTACCCAAAAGATTTGCTTCCCTTTGAAGCTTATCATAGGAGGACAGGTACAATCTTCAATGTATTTGTGTCCATTCTTAGTGGAAGAAAAAAAATATCATTTGTGTCTAGATAGAGGTGTAACATTGCTGCTGTTAAAATTCTTTCCAGATCATATATTTTCCAAAACATTACTTGAAACACTCATTTGACTGTGTTTATACCAGACATAGTGACACAAGTTTCCTAAAAGAGAAAGCATACAAACAAAAATCAGATGCCTGGTCTAATGATGATAAGGTAAATATTGTTGGGGAATCAGACCCAAACAAACACACACAAACAATAATTGCTTGCAGAGAAGTGTTTCGACACAAGATTTGACATTGCTAACTTGATCGATGTGCTCAAGCAACGTTCGCGGCCAAACTCGATATGATATAGTCTTAATCACAGATTTGGTACAGGTTTCACAGGACCTGGGTTTTAAAAATTGTGAGGTGAACTGTTGCGCTAAGGGTCAAAAAGCTGAGGCGCGAGGTGATGATTTTATCAGTGTTGTAAAACAAGGGTTACAAGGCCGAGTAATCAGCGATTACTCGCTACAAGGTCAATGAGCGATTAATCGCCGATTACTCACTACAAGGTCAAAACTCAAGCAAACTCGGTCAAAACTTGGGGTTAACTCGGCCAAAACTTGGTTTAATGTTTCTAATCATATTTATATGGTCGCGTGATCAATTCTATGGTCCGATAAGCATGTCACACATATCGTTTCAGAGTTCATATATAAAAACTCCAATCCGATTAATCCTGGTTACTCCCCGCCTAGGCCGATTACAAGCTACATGGTATTCAACCGCCCGACTAGCGCTTAGCGTCTTTTACAAACATAATGACGAGGCAAAAGCGGGCATTGGCAAGCCACATTTTTTTTACAAAACACCTCTATCTTAGCTGTTAGTCATATTCATACACAGAATACATTAATAGTACACTTAACAACATTTCTTTTGTTACTAATGAATATCAACATTTTCTTGGCCAATCTAAGCCATGGGGATTGGATTTTACATATGTAATTTCGTAAGTAATTAATGAATTTTCAACTAGAAAAGGGTTGGGGGACTAAGCAGGTAGCTTATTTCAAGGTCACACAAACAGACCATCCGGCTCCGTCCCTGCTGAGGAGGTTTGATTTCAGCTTGGAGAAACGTTTATTTCACATTAACTCGATATCAAATCTAGGTTGCCAGCACATTAGGCAATTCAATGGACTGACCGGGGCTTTATAGCTTATTTCAGTGATAAAAGACACTTATTTCAACTACCTAGTTAATATATATCACAAGGGGGCGCTAATACCAACGGGCCTCTGGTCTAATGGTATGGAGGTTTTACCCTCCTAGGCAAGGTCTCAAGTTCAAGTCTTGTCTAGGGCGATAAGGGGTTTCCTCCCGCGTGCGTAAAGGGAAGGGTGCCATTGCCTTCTGGGCTGGACCCAACCTGGTTGTGTGGGCTCGCTACACCTTCTGGGCTAGGGGCCATGTAGCCACAATTGCCGTTCAAAAAAAACAAGGGGGCGCTAATATTTTTGTCCGACTTATGGGTCTAAAAACAAGCAATGTAAAACTTACTAAGAAACCCACATTTATGTTTAGCTTGATGCTTGGACATATAAAAATAGTTTACACTTGGCAATAACTTAATTCATACAGATAAGGTGTTTGTTAAAATGCCACATAAATATAGAATTACCAGAGTCTTTAATCTTGCAAAGGAGACGAGAACGATTAACTCGAACCGGTCGAATAAATGTTCCGAAACATGTAGTGGTAGAAATAGAATGATTGAATTTGAAAGGCTGGTAATGAATAGTAACTTTACTTGATAATGATGATGATGAAAAGGATAATAAGGGTTTGGTGAAAAACATGTTGTTATGAACAACAATTCTTAAATCCGCCATTGTTAGAGAAAGAAACACCCGCCAATTGATACCAGTAAAACAAGGTTTGTGTGCTTTTTGTGCGTGCGTCGCTAGTTTTTTAGTCCACCCGTGGTTTCACCCGGCAAGCTAAATGGGTGGTTGGGAACTTGGATTAGTATGTAATTTGTTGACACGTGGTTTGACCCGGCAAGCTTGTAACAAGGGCGGAGGGAAAACACTATAGTTTTTAATAAAATGAACAAAATTCTCTACAAAACACAAAACATGTATTTCTCAACTTAATAAGAGAAACTACAAAACACATTTTATTAGTTTTCTTTTTCTTTGTAACCCCCTTTGTTTTTTTGAGAATGAAAAACAGTATCACATGAACGCGTTTTTCTGTGTTTTGTGGAAAATAAATCTCCTTTTTTTTACAAATCTGAAAACACAACTAATAAATTTTTTCTCCAACTAAACGCAACCTAAGTATCCCTATTATTAATTACATTATATGCTTAAACTTATGTATCAGTATATAATTTTAGTATATATAATTTATGGATGAAGATCCTCTCAAGTTGAGGGTAACTTGATAGGTCATGTTGACGAATAAGGAGAAGCATGAAAATGATCAAAAGTGACCCTTTAGGAAAAGACAAGAAGCTGGTGGCAGCAGACATGGACGAAACTAGGAGGTCCTGTGGGGTCCCTAGACACCCATGTATTTTCTCGATTTAGTTTTAACGATGGTTGTGAGCCCGAGCTTCGCCGCGGGGGCATTTGATTTTGTCGTTGCATTTTACAGAAGTACATGCTATATTTTCATATTTGTCTATTCAGAAGATACGGTGACATGAGCAATATTTTAGGCAACATATAGAGTAACTTTTAATGTTAACGGATTTGAGAGTAGGAGCCTCGGGAAGTTCCTATCCTTGAGCAGTTGTAGAAACTAAGTGCACCCAATAAGCTATGTTAGGGGATGGAGTTTCTTATTTTCGTTTTTAATTGATAGCACTACATATTTGTAAAGACATTGTTGATTGCGAGCATGGGCTAACATGTAGAATGAGCTTTTACAAAGAACAAACCGAAGAGGACATGGCGTAAATTGATTTGCACCAAATCATTTTCCACGACGTTCTCTTCGGCTTTCAAGTGTTCTTTGGTAGAACGCATTTTGTTGATGATATTATACTGCAGTTCTGAACGAAAGGTAGAAAAAAAGTAGGTGAATATGTATTGAACATATTGTTTTTTTTAAATGGTTTAGAAATAATACACACTACATGCGGATTTGTAAATAACACATTGTTAATAAAAGTTTTTCCGGTACATACGAATTGTTGATGCAATATCTTATTCTTGAGCAGCTTATCCGCACGTAGGGCATCTTGTTTGATCTTCTAGACGTTGATAAGCTGTTCAAGAATCGTCATACATCATGAAGCGGTAAATAGTTGGAATAAGGTGTATGTTGAAAACAAATATACCTGAGGTTCAGGCTCCCGTCTCATCATTGTCTGAGTTTACATAGTTTAGAAAAACGTAAAAATATCGACGCCCGAAAATAAATGCTTCATATAAGAGCTTATTACAGAAAAAAATATTTCAAAAAAGCTGATAAGGGCACCTTTTCTGTCTTATCAACTTGTTTCAACCCATTACCCTACCCGCTTGACATTTTGCCAACTTTAATTCTGATACACATGTATAATGTACACACTTGAGTGATTCTTGCTTTCTTTTTCTATTCTTTATAAGGAACAACACTTGCAGCTAATGCAAACATCGCAAGTCTAGCCTGGGTAACCAACCAGCCATGGCTGCAATCACCACGTGTGTGGTGTTGCCCCGCCAAGGCACGTGTTGCTTTTTGTCACCATGATGAATAACAAACGAACATATGCAATAATTGCGGTTGCCAAAAAACTCAGGCTCATATTTGCGAGGGCAAAACGGGAGAAAAGGGTATGCGACCCCCCATGGCTGCAAGCACGACGACATGCTGCCCCGCCAAGATAAGGGTCGATTTCACCCAAAACGATCCGTCAACCACAAACGCAATAGTGTCATTGACGTGTCGTATTATTTATTATCAAGTTTTACATTTATATTTTGCCGACTATACCTAAAACAACACTAACGAGCAGTATACCCGATCAGATGTAGCTTCGTTGGTAAGTAGGGTGTCGATCACTAAGAGCGAGAGGTTAATCTATTAGTTCTATCAATATTTTGGTTAACTAAATTAAGTCAATTTAAACTATGTTAATTCTAATCTATGTTAAACCTATGCTAAACCTAGTTCTAACGGATAAAAAGGGGGTTTTCAGTCTGAGAGACTGCACAGGTTTGGTGGTGACTTAAATCAATTTAAAACACAATAACACGTGCAAGCAGATAATCAAAAGATAGAAGAGCGGTCTAGCTAATTATAAAAAAACTGTATTAACCATGATTAATCCAATTAAAACGCAGGTTTGTTTATTTTAGTGCAATGAGTGCTTATCTCGAGGCGGCATATCATTCCAAGATTTAGGCGGTACTTCTTCTTAGAACCTAGACACGTAGAATTATGTCACAAATGAACGCATCCGCATAAAGCATCATATTTGCTTGATTAAACATCATCTAGGAGATTAATACGGTGTATCTTATTAAACCCTAGCTCATGGAGACTTTACTCACTTACTGCTTAACGACTCTTTATATACTAGTAGTCCATTGTCTGAGTCTTTACCATAGGAATCAGTACGTTAATTGTTAATCCTAGGTCACCTGCTAGTCCAACTTGTTCATATAAACAAATGGTAAAGATAGGTCAATATTTGTGATCCTATTAATGTAGATATATAAATTGCAGATATGGCATCTAGCTAGCTAGATATTATGCATTCCTAGATCCAGTTGAATGATGGGTCACATACTTAAGCACATAAACAAGTATGAATTGATAAACATAATCAACAACCAACGATAATTAAGCAGTCGATATAAACAAACCAAACATTTAAATCTTCATAATCATGGATAATACCCAAGGGTATTAGCCCTTAACCATTGTAATTAATACAAGAATAATCAATCAACCAAGGTAAACTAACTGAGTTAAATGAATGATACCAAAAATCGAATGATTATAAGAGTATAGGTGATTAGAAGGTGTTTCCTATGGAATTAGTAGCTTTGCTTGACCTCTTCTGCTCTTCTTGTCTTTTGAAAATCTACTTTTGTGGTTAGGGTATCGAAAATATGACCAAGCACACCTAAAACTCGTTTTTAGGTTTTCTATTTATAGTGGCTGGAATTTCTTCGATACGCCGTATTGGTTGAGGTCAATACGGCGTATTGGGGGGTTTCTTGGAGTAGGAACCACGTTCAATATCTTTCAGAATATTTAATTACTATATCTTTGATACGGCGTATAGTAGCTCCTGGATACGGCGTATAGGTCTTCGTGGTTTCTTGTGAAGTGCAGGTACATATATGCCGTATCTTCCTTGATGGATACGGCGTATAGAATATCATAACAATATTCTTCAGATTTCTTCATTTAAGCTCCAGAATGCGTGCCTTTTAGCTAATCTTCACAAAATACTCCATAAATACTGCAAATCTCAAATACAAACGATTAAGTATCAATTCTTGCAATAATTATACAAAATGGGTAATTTACATGGGATAAATGATGTTATAAAAGTGACGTTATTTGATATCATCACCTCCCTATCTGGGGGCCGCCATTTATAGGACGCTCCATTTTTTGTCATATTCTGGAAAAATATTTTCTGTATCAAGTTTTACTTGTTTTAGGGTGGAAAACCTGATTTTAAATATATACTTAAATAAAACATTTCTTTTAATTACAAAAACAATTTTTCTAATTTATTTTTGTAAAAAGGTTTGTGACATTTGTAAAAATGTAAAGTTTAAGTAAAAAAGGTATTACTTTGATCATTTAGCAAGTTAATCATTTGTTTATTTGTACCTTATGTGATTTACGTCAAAATATAAATTTACGACTAATAAGTTGTTTACGTTTAACTTTACATAGAATGTTTTTACATTTTATGATTATCAAAACGTAGATAAGTCAAAAAATATAAACAACGTTTTTAGACATTATTTGTTGTAACAATCTCTCCCTTTTTTATTATTACAAAATATAAACTCGTAATATGTAAAAATATATTGAAACAAGTTTTTAGTGAGTTTTAATCTATTTCTCCTCCTTTTTGTAGAATCAAAAAGACGTCGTCGATGTGGAAATAATAGTTCGACGAAATAAACCCTCCCCATTGATGTGTGCTCCCCCTTGTTGAGGGCATCAAAGAATCAAGCTATGGTGACTTGCTACAAAAACGAGTTAGAATAGGAGTGCAATATATATCTCCAACTTCAAGCAATATCACAACAAATATAAAAAGTGGCTAAAAATAAAGTAAGCCAAAAATAAATATGCACTAACAATAAATCAACCACAAAATGAATAACCATCACAGCCAAGAAATAAAGTAAAAAATCATTCATTAGATAAAAATCATATATAAAGTATGGTGATACATAGCTAAAAGAAATTAAACATACTACTATCATAATTGGTTGAAAGCCATAGGATTTGCTTGCAAAAGGTTGATGGATATCTATTGAAGAACATATCTCCACAAGAGAGACTCATAAGTACCTAATCCAAATTTGTATGTTATTAGTCGAGTGTCTTCTTTCTTATACCCTTTCTTTTATAATCGAGTCTCTAGGTTAGGTTGAGACTTGATTTTAACAATCAACATTCATTCAATTTGGTTGTAAGGGAAGTCTTATATCTTGGTGATCAAGCCTAGATCATTGGGGATCTAGTTGGGGTTTTGGTATACTTCCATAAGGAAGTTCTAAGTGGTCCTAGTTGATCTTAGTGATCCTAGAAGAAAGTCGAATCACGGGTTCTTAGGGGTGGATTCCGAGGGCGGAATACCATAGGGAGTAGCTCTTCTTAGTGAGTGATGATCTTAGTGCATATCGGTGGAGCAAAGTTGTAATACGGTTTATAGTCCACCATAAGGATTATACTAGAGTAATAGATCGGTGTGGTGGATTCGAAAATGGATGTACGGATGGCATAAACCCCCCATCCCAAACCAATATATATCGTGGTCTCTCTCTCTCTCTCTCCCCTCCCTCTCTCTCTATATCTCTTTACTTATTGTCTTCACCATCAAGTAGATCATTATACCATTTGGTTCTTTGAGGCTTGAAGTTTTATAAACTTTCAAAGAAGTCAAGAAGATCGTATTCTCCCCCTACGGTTCTACAATTCTTAAAAAAAATAAACCCACGATGCGTAGTTAATCTTATCTATGTCTAATTTACTTGGAACTAGAGAAATCACATTATGAATGGTTAGTAATTTATAGAAATTGTTAGAACCGGAGGATTTGGAGTTCTAGTCATGATTGATTTATTAGAAAAAGATAAAGTTATGGTTTTGGTTATTTGTTAGGTTCGGCTGAGAATAATAAAACGAAGGTGTTGGTGCAACATTGGCTAGGATCTTCTTTTATGTTTTAACTATGACAAATAAACGTTCGCAAAACGTAAAATAACACATGATAGCCAAAATCCAGAAAAACGGATTTATGAAACTGGCTCGCTGGGTACGCGTCAGCGCGTAGCCAGCGCGCCACTCGCGTAGTCTGATTTTACGGATTTTGCAATGTCGGCTTTACTCTTACCCGACACATGTGAAAACTTCAATTAAGGTATGTATATGATATTTGAGCATTTGGAAACACTCCAAAAGAAGTTTAGACTTAAAGAGGAGTAAAAACGAATCCCTCCCGATTTGTTTATTGTCGATTGTGGTTTTTTTTTGTTTTGTTTTTAAAGGTTTTTTTTTTATTTGAATGTTGTTTTTCAACAAAATGCCAACTCAATTCTTTTATCAAACGCCTCTAGCCAAGGCCAAAACTTCTTTCTAAACCTAGTATGAACATACTTTCAACATACCATCAAACGAAAGTATTCATTTGACCTTAATCCGTATTTACATTGTTCCTAATCACGTAACGGGTTTTACTCCCTTATTGGTCAAAGTAAGTCAAAGGTCACTTTACGTAAACGCATCCTTTTCCGTTATGCGATATACTTTACTTAAGATGCAAAGCACTTAGCTTGTTTACATCAAGATGATTAGTGATCACATCCATTATTGATTATCATAGATTAAGTCCAAGTGACTAATTGAGTTTGTGGTATTTGGAGGTTAATCATACTTTGAGTTTTTCTGACCTCCTTACTTACAAAGGTTTTACAAACTCACACATGTATTCCTCACATGTCCTCCCACATATACAAGATGTTTTTATGAACTCCCGCATTCCTCTATACACCACTTCTATACCATACTTCCTACAACATATCATTCCTAATCATTTGTTAATCATTTCTAACCCAACAAATGATTAAACACTCTTTCTACACAATCCTACAACACATTCCTCCTAATCATTTGTCACACCTTTCTTACCTAACAAATGATTATACCTTCCACACACACTCTAAACATTCCTTTCCCTAAATCATTCCATAATCACTTTTGCCCACTCTTTTCTCTCATAGTGGCAAAGTGATTATCAACACAAATCAATAATTTGATTTCACACTTATCACCATCATCTTCATAATCCTTCTAAACCCTCCTATATCAAACCTTCATTACTTAAACATTCCTCAATCTTATCCTCACATAGGACAACTCACATTCTCTTACACCATTGTACCTTGTGTACTTGTTGTCCCTCAACATTCCAACATAGGCTCCTCCACATCACATCAAAACATTCTCTACCACATATCTCCTATTCATCATCTTCTTTATTTGAATTTCACACGTACACACACACACTCTTCTATCCTATCCCTTGATCATGCCATCTCATCAATCCAAATTTACCTCACTCATACATTCTCTCAAAATGAAATTCAAATTACACATACATACATACTCTTTCATCTTCACCCTTGATCATGCCACTTCACCTATCAAAACTACCTTATCACCATCTTATCTCTACCCTTGATTTTGAATGTGATCAAGAGGCTCCTTTCTATCCCATCAACATCACATCATGACAACTCATATACACTCATCCTTATCCTGTCTTCTATTACACCTATGTTAAATTTAATTTGAAACCATAACATCCACCCTTTCTCTCCAGGTTTAGAATATTCTTGGAATAGTCCTTTGTACCCTAACCAAACTCTCAAACCTTGGTTAGATTCTAACTAGGGATGGCACCCGTGGATAATGGGTATGGGTTTATCAAACCCGTCACCCAAACTCGTGATTTTTTTCTCACCTGTCACCCACCAATGGGTACAACATTTTACCCATACCCATGCCCGTGGGTACCCATTGCCCGTGGGTAAACCCATAGGTTTGTAAAATGAAACAAAATCATAAAACTATGATATGTAAACTAACTATGAAATTAGGTAATAAGACATTATATCAATTTTCTAAATACCAAGTTTACCAAATACTTAATGACATGTCTAAAACTAGAAAATTAATCATCATTACACCAAATCACATACATGTACTGAGATATATCATGTATATTTCTTTGAAAGTTTAATATTTCATATTCATCTTTTAGTCTTGTAACTTAAAAAATTGTTAGTTTACTATGTAGTCTAGAGATTTTAGTAGTTATCAAATATA
>BQNB010038099.1:0-46987 GCA_026074375.1 Tanacetum coccineum | reverse complement strand
TTCCCTAACTTGACTCAGGACTTGATGTTTTAGTATTTCTACTAGGTGATGTCCAATTGCTTGTCTTAATAAAGCAATGGCATTTATGTAAACTGTAGTTGCATCACGTTTTTCGTCTACCAACAACCAACTCAGAACATCTTCCAATCCAAGAAACCAAGCTACCGTTCAGGATGGTAGGGTTACTATTCAACAAGTTCAAGGAAGACAGGGTCAGGTTTTTGTTGGTACAAGAACTCAGGGAAATGCTACAAGTTCAGGGGGAAACAATGCAGCTGGTCAAGCAAGGGTAGTTAAGTGTTATAACTGTCAGGGTGAAGGGCACATGGCAAGGCAGTGCACTCAGCCTAAGAGGCCTAGGAACTCTGCATGGTTCAAGGAAAAGATGTTGCTGGTTCTGGCACAGGAAGTTGGGCCAAGTATTGGATGAGGAACAGTTGGCATTTCTAGCAGATCCTGGAATCCTAAATGATCAAGCTATTCAGACAACAATTCTACAGAATGCTGCATTCCAGACTGATAATCTAGATGCTTATGACTCCGACTGCGATGATATCTCTTCAGTAAAAGCGGTTCTTATGCCCAATCTCTCAAGTTACGGTTCAGACGTCCTCTTTGAGGTACCACAACATGACACTTATCAAAATGATGATATGCTTAATCAAAATGTGCAAGAGACGCAATATTTTGAACAATCCCTTATTGATTATGTTCCAGATAATGAAATAACAAATGATAGTAATATCATTTCTTATGAACAATATCTGTAAGAAACGCAAAATGCGATTGTTTAAGATACCAACTCTTCGGCACAACAAGATGCCATGATAATGTTTGTGTTTGAACAAATGTCTAATCAAGTAACTAATTGTAATAAGATTGATCTGGAAAAAACATGTTAATGAATCTTTAACCGCTGAGCTTGAAAGATATAAGGAACGAGTCAAAACTTTTGAACAAAGACTTAATATTGATTTAAGCAGTCATGATTAGTCTTGTATTGTAATAGGCTAGTCGGGATTAATAGGCTTGAACTTTAAGCTAATATTGTCCATATTTCGGGCTAAAGCCCAACACAAAGCCAAGCCCGGCCCAAAACATAGCCCATACACCAATCTTGTGGCATGGACTATAAATACCACTCTTCATAGCTTGGAGAAGAGGTTGGTCATTTCATGTGTGTGTTTTCATATGTGTAAAGACCCTCCACTCTATTTCTCTCTCTAATATAATCTTCCAACTTTCCTTTCTCACTTTTCTAGCTTATTCTATTCGGCTTATTATTGTGTTGCTTATTGTTGTGAAGTGGATAATATTTGGGATAACATTTGGTATCATGAGCCACGGGTGGATTTAGTGATTATTTTGTGCTTACTATAGATTATTTGGACTCCTTATTTATTATTATTATTATTATTATTTCTCTTTTCGTGAACTGTATCTTATTTGGCCAATCTTTTTCATTTGGTTTTGGTTATTCATACGTGTGATTGGTTTTTATGTTTGTGATCTTGGGCTTCAAAATTGTAATAGTTGAGTCATATTTTGGGCTTATTCCTACACGTCACTTTTGGCTTCTTTAGCAATCAGTTTATATTTTTTTAGCTTATTTTGAAAAAAGCAACATCCTGTCATTATAAAACTGTTTAGCTAAAAGTGTTTCATCTTTTTCGTGGCTTATTCCTGAGTAAACAACTTATTAGAAGCTTATTTTTAGCTTAAATTTCATGGCTTATTAGGTTGTTGTTTGAGTCTTAGCTTATTTGTGTGTCAAAAAGCTTTGATCTTTACACGTTGTTAAGGTTGTAGCTTATTTGTACCATCTTTTTCGTAGCTTATTTGTCCTAAAGGTGCTTATTCTTGAAAACTTTTATGGGTTTATTTGTTGAATCGTGTGAAACATGTTTTAAGTTGATGTCTGCAAAATATGTCTGTTACACTTTATCGCGCGGAATATGCATGAACTGGTTGGTTGCGAAATATGTAACATGTTCAGTGTGCGAAACATGTTTCATTTAATTCGTGTGAAATATGTTATAACTTAATTGTGCGATTTATGTAAACAAGGTTACTTATTCTTGCGAAATATTAAAATATCTAGAACAAAACACTGCCCAAATTCATGTAATCGTGCGAAATATGTAATCACAGCTTCATTGTGCGAAATATAACAACTTGTTTCGGATTTTTCGGTATCGAATTTTGTCGTTCGCGGGTCTTATAACATATATCATTAAGATCGCGATCTATCGTACATCATCGTAGTGTGTTTATATTTGTTTAATCATTACTAAACGAAACCGAAAAGAAGAAATAAAAAAACCTACGTTAACAGTTGTAAAAACAAAGAAGAAGAAGTGAAAATAACACATGAATATTTTATAATTGTTTAAAATTTAAAATTTTACAATTTTAACCTTTATCTTTCAATATTTTTTTATTCTAGTCCATAGTTAACAATTTGTTTACTATTAGCCTTTAAATTTTAAAACACGTTTACTCTTAACCTTTAAGTTTCTAAATATTTTCAATTTAAACCTTTAGCTTTAAAACTCATTTAATTCTAACCATTAATTTTTTTTTTCACATTTAGTCTTTTATTTTTCTAATATTTGTTTTCGTTAATTTTTAATTTTAATCATTTTCACCATTAGTCCTTATTTCAAGTTTTTTTAAATAACAAACCACAATAAATCACTTTATCTACTTAAGATCCGTAATTCATTTCACAACAAATTCGATACAATGGAAACAAAAAATGTGCATGCAATTAAATATAAAATGTCAAAAGCAAAAGAGAGATGCATGGCATATTTTCGTTCTTTTCATTGACACCTTCAGGTTCTTTCTAAAGAAGACTTGAAAGGCACTCGTATCGAACATGGATTCAAAAGGGCATTCATGTCACTCTTTGGTCAAGATAATGATACTTTTAAAAGTACGATGCTTCTCAACGTAGATCAACTACTAAAGCAACTTGACAAAGATGAATTTCAAGAAGATGGATCTATGGCAGCCTTTTGGGTGATCAATACACAGTTTCAGCAATTCATCGATTCTCAGTTTACTTTGGATTATGACAGTCAAATGACAGACAAGTATTTTTGCTGAATACACTGGAATCGAAGTTAAGCAGTTCAGAGAAACATTACTTCAACACATAAGTAATGTAAAGAAGTCTGTTGCTGAAAGAACACATCACAAATGACTGTATAACAGAAGGGTGAATATAAGACAGATGCAGAAGCAAGAGAGTAAAGTTGACTTGGGTAAAGAACTGGACGCAAGTATGGTTGTCATGGAAAGCAGTAGGACAAAATCTGGAAAGCATGATACAAGCAGCACGTCAGGGAATGATGCAGATGCTGAAAATGCAGATATCAAACCCGTATATGACGAAGAGCCACTGGTTGAGGTACAATTGATTGTTGAATGTAATGTAACTGCTACAGGACAACAGCATACTAAGCAACCTAAAATCATTAATGAAGGTAGGGTTGACCAGAATACTGAACAATGTCAAGTTAAAAGTCATATGCTTGATTCATCAATTGATAACAAGACAACTGAATATTCAAACCAATCTCTCAAGTCTGAAAATATTTGTCTCAAAAAGACCGTTGCCCAATTTTAAAAAGATTTTAAAAACTAGAAGCACATTTCATTGCTCTTGAACTTAAATGTCAAAATCAATCTTTAAAATCAGGGCAACATGGTCAATTTAAAAAAGTAAAAAGTAATGAAGCCAAAATTAATCATGACATAGATAACATTGAAACAATAAACATCGAATTGGAACATAGTGTGGCTAAATTACTTACAGAAAATAAGCATTTATATAAGGAAAATGAGTATTTGAAACAAACTTACAAAGATCTTTATGATTCTATCAAAAAGACACGAGTTCAGACCAAAGACCATAATGACTCTCTAATTGTTCAACTGAACAATAAGTCTACTGAAAATGTTGATTTGAAAGATCAGATTCAATAAAAGGTTTTTGCAATTGCAGCTTTAAAAAACAAATTAAGAAAGTTAAAAGGAAATAGTGTGGATACTAAGTTTGCAAAACCATCAGTCTTGGGGAAACCAGTTTTACAACCACTCAAAAACCAATCAGTTGTCAGATAACCGACTGCGTTTAAATATGAACGACCTAAAATTTAAAAACTAAGGTTTGCCTCCCAAATTGATGTGAAAAAAGATTTGCCAAAACTGGTAACTCAACATTATTTGCGTAAAGGAAGAGAATCTACTTTTGTAAAACCTGATCACGTGATTGCATCTAGTGAATCTAGGAATAGTTCTAAGAACATCCCAAGATTTAGTTTAAATGACATGGTTCATAATTACTATCTAGAAGAAGCTAGGAAAAAGACATAAGAAATAAATAGGAATTCAAAATCTTGTGTGATGCATATTGCTAGTCCACAAAACACTACTAATGGTAGCAAACCAAAACCTAGGAGAAACAATCAAACATCTAGGAGTTTGCCTGCATCTAAGAGTAGTTGTGTAACGTCAAATGTTGTGTCACTAGTAGATCACTCTAGGAATTCTAGTCCTTTTTCAGATTCCAAACACTTCATTTGTTCTACATGTCATAAATGTGTCTTTAATGCAAACCATGATGCATGTATAACAAAATTCCTGAAAGAGGTGAATTCACGTGCTAAGGTTAAATCCCATAAGACTAGAAAGAACAACAAACCCGAAGAAAAAAAGAGTCATACTCAGATACCTGGTAGGCAGATCTTCACAAGACATAAATTTTCTCACAATAAGTCTTCCGCTGTGTATGAGAAAACGTCTTCTAGATCTTGTCTTAGGTGGGAACCCAAAGGTAGAATTTTCGAAACTGTTGGTCTTAGGTGGATTCCCACAGGAAAGTTACTCGACTCTTGCACGAGCAAGGTTGACAGTGAACCCCCACATGGTTTCAAGGTAGATATCTCTAAAATTCATGAATACAAACAAACTCTGGATTTAAGTACAGGTACATCAATCAGCGCTCAGAAGAAACAAAGTATTGATTTAAGTGCAGGTACATCATATAATGTCAAGAAGGAAAATGTCAGAGTGTGGTTGCTGAAAATAATGATATCTCATAAACCAGTGTTATAAGGGATTCACAACTACTCAATGTCAAATGACGTTTGAACACATCAGTTCAAGCCTCGATCCTCAATGTCAAAGAATGATGTTTGAACAAAACGGTTCAAGCCTCGCACCACAACGTCAACAAAAGTTCCTACAATAGATATAATAGTTATGACATCAATGATAGAGTTGGAAAGTCTATTCAGTCCCTTGTTAGGCGAATTTTTAAATGGAGAAAATCAAGTTGTTTCAAAGTCTTCCGCTGTTACTAGATGCATCCATAAATGTCAACAACAACGAGATTCAAACTTCAATCTACATCAACTCTACAACAAATTTTCTTTGCTATGGAAACTTTTGACTTGTAAATCTTTTTTGATTTTTATCTTTTATTATCAAACATCGATTTGTAAATATTTTAGAAAAAAAAAATACAAAAATATAAAACCAAAAAGAAAATACAAAAATATAAAATCTAGGAAAACAATATATAAAATCAGAAAAATTCAAAAATACCAAAAAAATCTTCTCGACATGTCTCTTGGAATCGATAACATTTACGTATCTAGAAATGTCGATTAATATTAACGCGGGTGTGTAAATGAAGTTCGATCAAGAGTTCAAACGTTTCAAAACATGTCATTTCTAAATTTTCTCAATGGCTTATGTACATTTCAGTACATAACTCTGACCTAATTGTAAGGAAAGTGTATCATTAAAGATAACTTATCTTGTCAACGAGAAAGTCAAATTTCTCGGGTCTTGGGCTCCTTGACAAAACATTCAAAAGTTTTGAGCTCATGACAATGGCTTACAATTATCTCAGACTGTAACCCGGACTCAAATGTTAGAGGAGTGTATGGTTCAATGCGTTTACTTTACAAATAGAAGAGAAGTCTTCTATCATGGTTTTTAAAACTGTTGAACACAATTTTTCAAAAAGAACTATTAATGTCAAAGTCTTTCCATAATAAGTGGTATTTGCTATAATTATGTGTTCAACACTCCCTTCATTGATATATGTTTAACAATTGGTGTGTTTATCAATTGGTATAATCATGCTCAAAAATGTCATTTTCATAAGTAAATCAATTTTTGAGTGGGAGCTTTTAAAACCAAAGCCTTTAATGTTTTTTAGGTACATCTCATAAATGTCAATTTTATGTATCCAAAAACATTTAGTGAAATTAAAGTGTGGTACTCCAATGTCAAATTATAATATACACTATTCACCAAGGCATCTCACTCCGTCTTTAACATATTTGTGGTGTCATATCATTTTTCCTTGTAATGTCAAGTTTTAAAAAACTTTGGTATCTCACATATATTGTTGAAGGGGGGCAATAAGAAAAATGTTCACTAATTCATGTAATCTTATGGTAACATGTTTCTCCCCATGAAACTTTTCATGTCACAAATTTTAATCAATTGGTATTTCAAATCCTAAGAGATTTATTATTTAAATAAGGGGAGAAAATGTGATTAAAATGTGATCAAGAATAATGTGATCTTTAAGACCTAAGTGCACAACGTCTACCCACATGTGCAAACCAATTTCGAATCTCAATGCACATGTTTGGGGGAGTATTTCGGAAAGTAAAACTCTCAAAGTGTTAAAAATGTCTTGATTTCTATCTAACACTTTGATTGATTTTCAATGGTTTTATAATTTTGATCACTATACCAAACAACCAATTCACTCACGACGTCGATGAAGTCATAAGGTGGTTAAGGTTAGGTATAAGTCCAATGATCCAACCAGAACCAGAGGGATCTACCTATAGACATTCCATAGTTAGATTAGAAGTCCTTAGGTATCATTGGAGATGAATGAGAATAAGGGAATAATGCCGACTAAGGTTGAGCTAACACTGGAACAATCACAACAAGGTGTTAGTGATGACGTCTTGGTAAGCATTGAAGGGGTTGAAGAATGAAAAAGAAATGTATGGATAAAGGGTGAAAAGAAAGAAGCCCTCCACACAACTTAGGCAGAAACCGAGTCATTACATAATCTATCAAAATCACAAAGATGATTGTTGGTATTGAAGAAAGCCGTCATAGACCTAGTGATGCAATGCACAACCCGTCCCAGCCATTTGAGTTTCTCTCAAAAGAGACTTGTCTTATTTGTCACGGAGATACACACGTTATCTATTGACATCTCACTTCGAGATTGTTGATATTGAATAGGTGGCAGTCAGCTCCAGCTCTGATTACTAAAACCAAAGTGCACAAATCGAGTCTAGAGCCAAGAGAGATCAAATCATAAATCTTATTAGGACATAATTCATGTATAACACTTGTTGTTCATCAATATACAACAATTGGTATCAAAGAGTCCTACACATTATCCTTGTGATCTTGCCAGAACATCAGAGTAATACTCTTTAGTATTCACAGTGACGATGGAAATCCTTTCAGTGTCAACATCAAACAGCACTACGGTAGGTGACTTGCAAGATTCTATATGAATCAAGCTTGTGATAACTGGATATCGATTTGGTCCAGTAAATGAATTGACGACTTAATCAGAAAGATTGTAACTATCTGATTCAGTCTTATAGTGTTGTCTGCTTTGAGACGTTCTGATAATGAGAACAAGCAAGCATGGTGAATCTAATTCATCTGTATTAGAAGATCCTATGCTTTAAACTAGAAATCCTGTCAAAGAGGTTCTTTAAAATTGAACCTACCTGACCACAGGTTAGTCCTCATGGAACCAAAGGTTATTGCAACCAAATCTTGACGAATGACAAAGCCATATTCATCTATTTCTGTTGTTTATTATAACATTCAAATGCAGGTACAAACGTCGGTGTTGCAACCTCAATCCAGCTAAGTCATATTCATTACCACATGATTATACTCAATCTTTAAAAGTCAAACATTCAACATTAAGACTGTTACTGCTGAACAAGAAAGTGATTGGTCAAAAAGCACAAGTTCATGTCAAATTCAGTAACTCTGATAATTATGAACTTCTTCATCATCAAAGATATTCAAAAGTCAAACAAGGAATCGTCCTTTGGGAATTGTTAGCCTTATTCACATTCAATAGGGGAGATTGTTAGCCATGATGAACAAGAGGAGGTGCTAGCTTTCAAGACAAGTATGAGCATGTCGGTCAAAAGCATAAGTTGATCAAGAAAGTCAAATCAAGATGATTCAAGACAAGGAGATGATGCAAGATTAAAGATCTTAAGAACTCTAAGTTAAAAGACAAAGGCTCAAGATTAAGATCACAAAAGCATGAATGAACAAAGCCATTACAAACAAGAAAAGACAAAGACAAGACTGAAAAAAGGCAAAGCACAAGAATCAAATCAAGATAACTTCAACATTGAGCAAGATAAAGTCAAATCAAGACAACCTTGTTGGGAATTATATTTGAGTTGCCAGAACATCCGAGTGATACTTAGGTATTCACAATAAAGATGGAAATCCTGCTTGAGCCAACATCAAAACAAGCTCATGGTTTGGTGACTTGTGCGAATCTTACGATCAAGCTTGTGACAACTGGAAAGCAACAATGGTGCGATTCTTTATGAATCAAACTTGTTCCAGGTTATGGATCAACGGTTAAAGAATTTTGAATTGCTTAAAACTCTCGACGTGTTACAAAACCACTTTAGCAAGTGACACGTCGATTAATTTTCAAATCATTTTTCTATATCAATGCGTGAGATAGTAACCACTGGTACACATCTTATCCGGGTTGTCTGGCTTTGAGACTTCTGATTATAGAACATGCTGAGTTTGATGAATCTAATACATATGTGTTAGAAAAATTCTATACTTCAGCTGGAAATCCTGTCAAGAAGATTCTTCTTAAATTGAATCTATCTGAACACAAATAAAGGTCGAATCCTCAACGGATTTGAGGCTACTCCAAACCAAACTGGGCGAATGACAAAGCCATAATTCGACCCCCCTCTTTTAATGCTAACTGTTTTAAAATGCAGGATACATATAGAGTGTGGAAAAGGTACTAGATTCCAAGCTTGTCTCACAAGATTCATTAACCACATGCTCATACACCTATACCGAACAAAACATAAGACATCATGAAAGCTCAGTACTTTTTCTAAGACTTCCGTTTTAATATCTACTCTGATACCGTACGTCTTTCTTGAAGTGACGAAGTATTAAAGTCAAAAGAATTTCAAAGAAGTTTCGTCACTCTGATACTGAACGTCTTTCTCGAAGTGAACGGCAAAGTTGTTAAAGTTAAAGAATTTCAAGAAAGATGCAACATTAAAGCTTTCCAAGTCAACAAATCAAGAATGGTATGAGCATGTCGGTCCAGAAGTCACAAGTTACACAAGATGGCAAGATTCATTAAGATAGCGACGAGATTACGCTTGGTATGTTCTCAAGATTGCTCCAAGATCACATTCCTATCATAACAAATCAAGATAAAGAACAAGGCTCAGCCTAAAAGTCCCAATAATCACATACATCAAATTCAACAGAAGACAAGAAGTAAGAAAGAAGTCTGCAGCACAAGAATGAAGACCTTCATAGTATGATAGGTTTAAGTTTTTGTAACATGAAATGACCTCCCTTAGGGGGAGATTGTTAGGAATACGAAATTCCTAGAAAAGTCTCGGTCACTTCATAGATATCGAAAGATAGCTAGTCAAGTAATATTTGGAAACTTACATAGGTAACTAGACTAAGGTACCATGTGAAAGCCCATGTAGACCCAGGCCCCATTTCCACCTTATGTAAAGTTATAAATACCTCTTCCACACATGGAGAGGGAGTTTGGTTCTCCTTGTAAAATTTCCCACATATTTCAATCAGACCATCCCAAATTTTCCCTTTCCTTTTCTCTCTCCTACGTTCTCTCTCAAAGTTCATACTTTTGTGTGTAAATGAGTTTACTTTATCAAATCATGTAAGACAAAATTGAATTAAACCATAAAGTGGAAAACATCTTTCCAATCTATAAAATCTTTCTGTATTGGTGATAAGAAATATTTTTACAGTTCTAGAAAGAATCAAATAACTAGTTCAATATAAGTACATAATAATATTTTTGTATAGATTAGGGGTTAATCATAAAAATGATAAAGTTGTACCCATCGCTCACGAACTTGGATCCACCACAATACATAGATGGTATCCAGCTAGAATAATGGGATGGAGTGGGTCCCAGCACTAGCCTAGCTGTTTGGGACAACATTGATTTCAATGTTTTTCCTAAAAAATACAACCTTAAGTCTTCATTTTAAAATAACTCTTGACAAATATTTTTCACATACATCTTTTATCTTTTATATTCTTTGATCATTATACTTGTTACATAATCCATTATAAGTGATCAACTCATTCCACTCTTTAGTGAAGAACACTCAAGAAGACGTCAAGCTTCAAGTGTTAATAGTTTAGTTGTGTCATCACGTTTGTGATAATCATTCATCTTGTATATCTTGTGTTGTGTGTTGTGTGTATCATATGTGTATGATAGGTTAGTAAATTTAGGCTTAAAATACAGTAGATGTGATTAGATTGTTCTATCTCGAAGTAGAACTCGGTATTTAGCTTAGTACCGGAAAAAGTATAAGCGACGTGTATGGTTTTCTCCGCCTAAAGGGAGCTTGTTGACATAGTGAAGATAACTCTCAAGTTGGGTACTTGGGGAGTGGAGTAGGGCGAAGAGGAGCTTCGTAGCCGAATCACTATAAATCATTGTGTCATCGGTTTGATCTTTCCTATCTTTACTTGTTCATATTTCCTAGATTACTTATTTACTTATTGCATCGCTATCATATACACTTATGTATATCTCTTGAGTTCACATAAGTCGATAATCTAAGTTTTAATTTAAAACGGTAAAAACTATTCAACCCCCCTTCTAGTTTCCACAGTTCGGATTCCTTAGGCAAAGATTTGGACAATGGACTACTAGTATATAAATAGCCGTCAAGCGATAAGTTAGTAAAGCCTCAATGAGATAGGATTCGATATGATCACCAACATTGTCTCCTAGATAGATTATAAACAACTGTGAATGCTTTATGCGGGTGTGGTTAACTGTGACAAGATTAATTGAAAAACACATTTAGAGTTTAGGAAGAAGACCCGCCTAAACTTAGGAATGATATATCACCAACGAAGTAAAACAATCATTGCACTCATAAACAATACCTACGTTTTATTAGATTAAACTGGCTAATACGTTTTCCTTACATTAGGCTCGACCGCTTCTTTATCTTTTGTTTATCAACTTGTATGTATTAATTGTCATCATTTAGTTTAGGTAAACCCAAACTCGTGTTAGTCTCTCAATCTGAAAACCCCCCTTTTGCATTAGTTTAGGTTTAGATAGATTTAACTAGAATAAATTAGGACTAACATAGATAACTAAAATACCGATAGATTTAAGTATTAACGCTCGCTCTTAGTGATCGTACATCCACCTACCAACGAACCAACAACTGATCGGTACACTGCTCGTCAATGTTTTGTTATTAGGTAAAGTCGGCAAAATATACATAATAAAACTTGAATAATAAATTAGCTACACACAACGACACATCAAAACCAAACATGTATAACTTCCACAATCCGTCAAATATTCGCGGTTTTTCATCACAACAAAATACGAACCAACCTATGTCTCCAATTAATCCGTTTAATATTGATGATATACCAGTGTACATACCTGGATTTTCTTCGTCTATACCTACCGTTCGTGAGGACTCTTCCGTCGAAGAAGTCATGACCCTAACGAAGAGCCAAGGCAAAAATACGCAATAATGAGGATCGATCAAATGACGAGGAAGTCTGGTGCATTCCATGGACCATTGAAGAAGAAATTGCATTGTGCAAAGGTTAGGTTCATATATCCGAATATAGCGTCGTTGGTAATATGAGGAGGGAGGCTGGTTTTTGGATTGAGGTTTTAGCATATGTTGAGGGCAAAATGAAGGTAACCGGACATCGAACCTACAATTCGTTAAGTGGGAAATGGAATACTTTGCGTCCTAAAGTGGCCTAATTTTGTGGAGTATACAGTAACGTCGTTCGAAGAGCTAGTTGGTGTGAGTCGAGACGATGCTACACCTAAAGACACTTGTGGAATAACAAGCGCAATATGAAGTACCTTTTACACGTCTTCTTGCATCGGCTGAATTAAAAGATTTTCATATATGGAAGGAAGTGGAAATTCTAAACTTTGAAGTGAAGAGATAGAGAAGTACAAGCGATATAAGTCATCGGGGTCTGGTTCGTTCAACACATCGCAGTCCGTGGAGGATAGTTTTAATCTGAATGTGGAGGCTGGAGACGACGAGTAAGAGGAGGTGCCAGAAGTTTAATGACCAATGGGCAGGATAAAACAAAGAAGAAAGCGGCGACATCATCGACATCGTAATCATCTTGCAATGAGAAAGTGTTGGCTAGGTTGATGGTCTCTGAATATGCAAGTTTATACGACCCAGATGTGACAGTGAAGAAACAAGAGCGCGTTGCTTTTTTGGAGATTAGAAGACAAGATCTCGAATTAAAGCAATAATAGTTGGCAAGGCGAGAATATAAACAACGTTAAAAAGACGAAATGTTTTATATGCAGGCTACTGATCACTTGACTGGAGCACACCTCGAAAGGATGATGGAGATGAAACGGGTGATCAAGACGAGGTGAAATTTATCATATTTGTTTACGTTTTTGTGATGAGGATTACTATATCTCGTACAATATTTTATACATATCCACCAAACCCTCCCCCCCCACAATAATATATTTATGTTTTATTTTTTTTTTTTTTTTTATTTTTTTTCTTTCTCCGCATCTATATAGTCATTTGTGGACACTTGTCAGTATTTAGTAGGTGTAGATAATAGAACAACTAGTAAGGATGAAATATCATTTCCATATTTTTAATGAGAAGCTCATGGTGTTATAAATTGTGATAAACAGTTCTAAAGAAAAACTTGGTGACACATCCAACACTACTGCTTTCCTAAGTTTTATTTTTAAAAGAAGAGGAAAGAAGTGAGAAAAAATAAAATAAATTCGTGTTCCAAAGTTTTTTTTGGAGAGAAGAGAAAATAAGAGAAGAGTAAATTTGGCTAAATTTCTCTCCAAAACTTTCTTCCAAAAAATAGAATGATTTGGAGAGAAGTTATATTTTAAAGTTTTTAATAAATATAATTACTTAAAGATTTAAGTTCATTTGGATACCAAACTTAGCTTGAATATCGGGGGACTCTTCCTCACCCTCCGTCTCCATATCATCCGACGAAGGAGATTAAATCCCCAATTTACACTGCAGGGGTATCTTGGTCATTTCAGTCCACTATATAAATATTTTTTTCTTTAACAAACACTCATTCAATACACACACACAAAGCGTGTTTTTTTCTCTCTACCAACAACATATCAATCACCACCAGGAACAAATTCATTAGATCTACTCCTAACATCTAATCATCACGAGCATCAATATGAGCATCACATCACGAACATCTAATCGATCGATCTTCAATCGATTATCTCATTCTTTAGTTGATTAACATCAGGTTAGATTCATCAGATCAAATATGTTCTTATTTTAGCTTATTTATGTGAATAAGCTTATTAATTTATTATCATCAGAATTTATAAGCTTATTATTCAGCTTATTTTGATCAAATCTCTTAATTATTTGTTATTAGTGATACGCTAATTTATTTAGGTCCTTTATGTGAATAAGTTTATGTATTATCATCATTTGAATTTATGTTGTTGAATTATAAGCTAGCTTGTTAGCTTATTTTGATGAATTATTAGCTTATTTTATGTTGCTAGTGTTAATAAGCTTTATTATTAGCTATTTTTTATGTTCTGAATAAGCTCTATTAGATTAATTTGTTGATATAAGCTGAATTAAGATGTATTTAGCTTATCGGTTAGCAATAAGCAGTTTTAAGTATCTTATGGTTTAAACGATGTTTATAAATCATATAATGATACTTTTCATACGTATATCCAACATGAATATCAAATATGCCATTGCTTTGTCATATGTGAAATGGCATGTGATTATCAATATATGATATTTCATTTTTTCAAAAAATCAGTTTTATTATTCATATATGATACTTTTCATACGTATATCATATATGATATCATATATGATTTGCTTTGTCATATGTATATGGCATGAAGTGATAATCATAATAATAATGATATTTTATTTCCCAAAAAACAGTTTTATTTATTCTTTGTATTCATTTTATAATTTCAGAATTTGAAGAACATGAATGGCTTTGTCATTATGTGGAAAGTGTTTTCATCACAACAAGAAAGTGCCTTAAAGAGGTTGAAGATCAAAAATACAAGTCGAGGTTCAACATTAAGTTTTGTTGTTCAGAAGAAATGTTTGTTTAAAATGTACCCCTTTTATGTTTAGATTTTATATGAACAAGTGATATAATTCTTTTTTTCCACTTGAATATTTGTTGTTTTTGATCTTACATGAATGTGTAATCTATTAATATAATCAATGTGATAGTCTAGGAAATCATATATGATTTTTACATTTGAATGAAAATAATGTGATATTTAGATTTTACAATTTGGTACAAAGTATCAATGTGATGTTCTTTCATAAATCACATATGATTTTAACATGATCAACCCTGATTTATCAACTAACATACTTGATGTTTAAACAACGAAAACATGTGATCCCCGTTCTAATGCCATTTTTTACAGTGAGTATGATGCGTGCATAGAACTTAAACAAAATAGACCATAATATTTCAAATCAAATCGCAAGACATTGTACTATTTCAGATTGTTTTTACAAAACCGTCTATAGAAAATAAATGGAGATCCCATTTTTTTCGTATGCGTCTTTACAAACCCCACACTTCGTTATTGGCAATCTCTCTGTTGTAGATTTCCATATGCATCATTAAAGAAACCTCACACTCCGTTGCATTGTCTTTTGTACTCATCTTTGGACGATGATTTTAGTTTCTTAATTTTCACTTCTCTGGCCATTGAAAACAGTATATTACTCTACACAAATAAAAATATTTTTGATTTGTTTTCAGTCATATTCAACATATATGATAAATGTTATAGGTTACAGAAGTAGACTATCCAAGCAGATTATCATATAATATATTAATACACAAAAACTAACTTATAATTACTCACAAGGAGATCACACAGAGTTTTCTTGTAAATTAATTTTCAAGCACATTATCATATATGATATATTATAGTGTTACAGAAGTTGACTTTCAAGCAGATTATCATATATTATATTATACACAAAACTAACTTTTAATTACTCACTAGAAGATCAAAAACTGCTTGTATTTTATTTTCAAGCACATTATCATATATGATATATTATTGAAAACCTAACTTATGTCATGTATGATACATCACATACGTTTTTTTTACACTTGTTTTATGCAAACTTACACATATTATTTTTCACTAACCTGTGCAAATTAATCTGTATAACATAGAATAAAGTCTTGGGGCTTTGCTCATGCTTAGCCTACACCTCGCAAAGCTTATTCGTGGCCCCCCCCATATTTTTACTATATTCAAACTAAATTCTAGTCCATTATTTCGTCTCTAAAATCACAATATCATCAACAAATTCTTTTTAAATTGTGAAAACTTAACTTCTAATCACTTATTTTCTTTATTAAAGTCTTAATAGCATCAACATACTCTATCTAAAACTTACTTATCATCTAACATCATAATAATATCAAAATATCATCATTATTAACTATATAAACACAATAAATTGAAAAAAAAATCAATGTTCATCAAAAACTCTTGAAACATTAAAATATGTAGATGAAGTGTTTTATACATGAATTAGTGATTTTAATCATGTATTATCATCACTTTGTTTACTCCGAATCTTCAGCTATTAAGCTTAATCGTTAAGATTTGTCTTTCAACAACATCATCGACTATCTTTTTCTTTCAATTTAATGCGATTTCGTATGATTTAAGATTTGTGTATGTGTTTTAGTGTGTGTATTTTTGGATCGGTGTAAAAATATGTGTTTTTAGTGTGTGTATGTTTGATGAGAGAGAAAGAGAATAATATCTAGATCTCGATGAGATGAATTGGGGATGGTAGGTGTGTGAGAGAAAATGACATAAATACCCCTCCGCCCTTTTTTTTTTTAATTAAAATATTTTTTTAATCATAGCCTTTGATCTATTTTAGATGAAGGGCTGAGATTTGGTTCCCTCGTATCCAAAAAAGAAAGGATATCTAAAATAACTCCCCTCATTACTTAAATGACCTTATATTTTTATATATAATTAAAAGTATAATTGTAAAATCATTACATATCACTTTCTTTTTCTCTTAACTTATAAACATAAATTTCATTCATTTCTGTCTATCTTTAACTCTTCTCTTCTCTTCTTTTATTTCAAAAACTTAAAAACAGAGCGTAAATAAATTATGTCTAGTGTAACATGACGTTTTTTATTTTTTTATTAGAACGGCGTGTAACATGGCATATTGTCTAGTTTCGTCAAAAGTTCAATATAGACCCAATATTTGTCATAGACCCAATGAACCAATCCTAGCCACTCATTTTTTCATCAAAAATAAAAAAACCCACTTTTCACATTTAAAAAAAAAATTAAATATCTCACACACTGTTAATCGTTACGCAAAACAAAACATATCATCGCGACGGGAATTAAATTATCTTTCTATAGAGGGGCGACACTATGTACTTTCGACGAACTTTTTTTTATGATTTTATGAAGTCATATACGATTTTATGAAATCATATATGATTTTATGAAATCATATATGATTCGTTATACGAATCATATATGATTCGTATGACGAATCATATATGATTCGTATGACGAATCATATATGATTTTCGCAATTCGTGACTGAAACAAAATTGAAAAAAAGTTCGTCGGAATCACAAATCATATATGATTTTATGAAATCATATATGATTTTATGAAATCATATATGATTTTATGAAATCATATATGATTCGTTATACGAATCATATATGATTTTCGCAATTCGTGACTGAAACAAAATTGAAAAAAAGTTCGTTAGAATCACAAATCATATATTATGATTTCATGAAATCATATATGATTCGTTATACGAATCATACGAATCATATATGATTCGTATAACGAATCATATATGATTTCATAAAATCATATATGATTTGTGATTCTAACTAACTTTTTTTCAATTTTGTTTCAGTCACGAATTGCGAAAATCATATATGATTCGTATAACGAATCATATATGATTTCATAAAATCATATATGATTTCATAAAATCATATATGATTTCATAAAATCATATATGATTTGTGATTCCGACGAACTTTTTTTCAATTTTGTTTCAGTCACGAATTGCGAAAATCATATATGATTCGTCATACGAATCATATATGATTCGTCATACGAATCATATATGATTCGTATAACGAATCATATATGATTTCATAAAATCATATATGATTTCATAAAATCGTATATGACTTCATAAAATCATAAAAAAAAAGTTCGTCGAAAGTACATAGTGTCGCCCCTCTATAGAAAGATAATTTAATTCTCGTCGCGATGATATGTTTTGTTTTGCGTAACGATTAACAGTGTGTGAGATATTTAATTTTTAAAAAAGTGGAAAGTGGGTTTTTTTTATTTTTGATGAAAAAATGAGTGGCTAGGATTGGTTCATTGGGTCTATGACAAATATTGGGTCTATATTGAACTTTTGACGAAACTAGACAATATGCCATGTTACACGCCGTTCTAATAAAAAAATAAAAAACGTCATTTACACTAGACCTAATTTATTTTACGCTCTGTTTTAAGTTTTGAAATAAAAGAAGAGAAGAGAAGAGTTAATGATAGAACAGAAATGAATGAAAATTTAAGTTTATCGTTAAGGGGGGAAAAAAAAAAAAAGAAAGGATATGAAATGATTTTTACAAATATACTTTTAATATATATAAAAATATATGGTCATATAAGTAATTAGGGAGTTAATTAGATATCCTTATCTTTTTTGGATACATAAGGGAACAAATCTCAGCCCTTTCATCAAAAATAGATCAAATGCTATGATGAAAAAAATAATTTAATTAAAAAAAAAGGTGGAGGGGTATTTACGTCATTTTCCCTCACACATCTACCACACCAATTCATCTCATCTAGATCTAGATATTATTCTCTATCTCTCTCATCAAACACACACACACACTAAAAACACATACTTTTACACCGATCCAAAAATACACACACTAAAACACATACACAAATCAAAGATCATCCACGAATCGCATTAAAAATGAAAGAAAAAGATGTCGATGATGTTGTTGAATAACAAATCTTAACGATTAAACTTAAAGCTGAAGATTCGAGTAAAAAGCTGATGAAATACAAGCTTAAAATCACTAATTCATGTATAAAACACTTCATCTACATATTTTAATGTTTCTAGAGTTTTTGATGAACATTGATTTTTTTTCTTCAATTTATTGTGTTTATATAGTTAATAATGATGATATTTTGATATTATTATGATGTTAGATGATAAGTAAGTTTTAGATAGAGTATGTTGATGTTATTAAGACTTTAATGAAGAAAATAAGTGATTAGAAGTTAAGTTTTCACTATTTAAAAAGAATTTGTTGATGATATTGTGATTTTAGAGACGAAATAATGGACTAGAAGTTAGTTTGAATAAGTAAAAGCACGAATAAGCTTTTGCTGAAGGTGTAGGCTAAGCATGAGGCGAAAGCAGAAGATCTAATTCTATGATAAACAGATTTAATGTGACATGTTTAGTTGAAAAATCAAAAATAAAAGTTGCCTAAACAAATGTAAAAACGTATTGATGTATCATACATGACAAAAGTTAGGTTTTCAATAATAAACATATATGATAGATGTGCTTGAAAATAAAATACAAGCAGTTTTGATCTTCTAGGAAGTAATAAAAGTTATTGGTTTTTTTGTTTTTGTTTTTGTATAATATAATGATATTGATAATCTGCTTGAAAGTCAACTTCCTGTACACTAATAATAAATCATATATGGATAATGTGCTTGAAAATAAAATACAAAAACTCCTGTGAACTCCTATGAGTAATTTAAAAAGTTAGTTTTGTGGTATAATATCATTTCTGATAATCTGACATGAAAGTCTACTTCTGTAACACTATAATATATCATATATGATAATGTGTCTGAAAACAAAATCAAATCTTTTTATTTGTGTAGAGAAAGCTGTTTTCAAGGCCAGAGAAGTGAACATTAAGAAACAACAATCATCAGACCAAAGTGAGCTACAAAAAGACAATGCAACGGAGTGTGAGGTTTTCTTAATGATGCATATGGAAATCTACAACAGAAGAGATTGCCAAAACGAAGTGTGGGGATTGTAAAGACCACACGAAAAAAATGGGATCTCCTTTAATATCTATAGACAATTTTTGTAAACCATCTGAACTATACAAAATGTCTTGCTGATATTGAATTTGAATACAAATAGTCTATTTTTGTTTAAGTTCTAGTGCACACTTCATATCACTCGTAAAATAAGCATTAGAACCGGGATCACATGTTATCAGTTGTTTAAACATCAAGTATGAAAGTTGAAAATTCAGTGATACAAGTTAAATCCATATGTGATTTATGAAAGAAATCACATATATACTTAGTTACCAAATTGTATAATACAAAATTCACATATATCATTCAAATGTAAAATCATATATGAATTTCCTGAGACTATCACATAAGATATAAAATAGATACACATTCCATGTAAGTCAAAAACAACAAATTCAGTGAAAAAAATAAATAATATCACTTGTCATATAACAATCAAACATAAAAGTGATACATTTGTTAAACAACAATTTCTCCTGAACAACAACTAATGTTGAACCGCGACTTGTATTTGATCTTCAAACCTCTTATGGCACCTCTTCTTGTTTTGATGAACACTCACATAATGAACAAGCATTCAAATTCTTCAATATCTAGAAAATATAAAATTAAATATACAAAAGAATAATAAACTGTTTTTTTGGAGAAAAAAAATATCTAATATGATAATCACAGCCATATACTATGGAAAAAGCATATCATAGTATGATATCATAATATGATATACGTTATGAAAATATCATATATGTAATAAATAAATCAGGGGGATTTATTGAAAATGAATATCATATATGATAATCACATGCCATATACATATGACAAAGCAATATCATATATGATATACGTATGAAAAGTATCATATATGATATATCAAACACGTTAACCAAAAGCTACTTAAAATTGCTTATTGCTAACTGATAAGCTAAATACATCTTAATTCAGCTTATATCAACAAATTAATCTAATAGAGCTTATTCAGAACATAAAAAATAGCTAATAATAAAGCTTATTAACACTAGCAACATAAAATAAGCTAATAATTCATCAAAATAAGCTAACAAGCTAGCTTATAATTCAACAACATAAATTCAAATGATGATAATACATAAACAAATCACCTAAAGGGACCTTAAAAATTACTTATCACTAATAACAAATATTAAGAGATTCATCAAAATAACTAAATAATAAGCTTATAATTTCTGAATTGATAATAAATTAATAAAGCTATTCACAATAAAATAAGCTAAAATAAGAACATAATTGATCGATAAATCTAACCTGATGTAAACAACTGAAGAATAGAATAATCGAGTTGAAATCGATCGATTAGATGTTCATGCTGTGATGCTCATATTGATGCTCGTGATGATTAGATGTTAGGAGTAGATCTAATGAATTTGTTCCTGGTGGTGATTGATATGTTGTTGGTAGAGATAAAAAACACGCTTTATGTGTGTGTGTTGAATGAGTGTTTGTTAAAGAAAAAAATATTTATATAATGGACTAAAATAACCAAGATACCCCTGGATTAGGAGAAGCAATCTGAGGAGTAATGCATGATTAAGTAAATATGTTCATTTATCATATAGTTATCACCAAAGTAGTTTAGATTTATTTTATTATTATTAATTTAATTAGATAAAACAAACCAACCTCTCAAACCATATGATTTTACCTGCTTTCTATAAAATAAAAATACAAAAAGAATCTTCTTTCAACCCCGTAGACCTTTGTTAGATCTTGATCGAGCTTTCCCAACTTATTCCCCTAGAGAATGATAACAACCCCTGATTCTTGCTTATACTAAACTGCAACGATTAGGTGCACTACCTAGGGAGTTGTAAAACTTCTTGTTGAAGTCTAACGACAACCTCATCAAGTTTTTGGTACCGCTGCCGGGGAATAGTTAGGTTTCGACCATTGTCTAACTTAGGTCTACTCGCTTGATTCCTATCAAGTGAGAATTTTATTTTTAGTATATTAGCTTTCTTGTAGTCTATCTTTTCTTTGTGTTATTTGTTTTGTACATCTTTTTGTTGACCTTCATAGGAGACGAAAATCCTATTCGTACTCTTGGAGATTATTCCAAACCTAGCCACGAGGGCTACAGGAACACCATTGAGCTCCCCGTAGGGAACAATGTGGTGCCTCTGCCATCCGACGCCATCCGATTGGTGCAAAACAGATGCTCATTCCACAGACTTTGGTCCGAGAATCCAAACCAACACCTTAAGGATTTTCTAAGACTAGTGGACTCACTTGACCTTAACGGTGACAACAGGGAAAAACCCGTCTGCGTTTATTTCAATTTTCCCTTTGCGATCAAGCTAGAAACTGGCTTGAACGTCTTACAGCAGGATCCATCTCCACATAAGAAGATCTTTCTACTCGTTTCCTTGCTTAATTCTTTCCACCGGAAAGGACTGCAAAACTTCGTAATGACATCCTTATGTTCCAACAACATCAAGGAGAATCTCCCTCTGAAGCATGGACTCATTTTAAGGACTTACTCTAAAAAGTCCCTCATCATGGCATCGATCTTTGGCTCCAAGTCCAAATCTTTTATGACCATGTCATTCCTGCCACGATAAGAACCATCGATCAATCGGCAGGTGGTAAGCATCGTGACAGAAACGCCAAAGAATCCAGGGCACTATTAGAGGACCTCTCCCTTTATGACAACGAAAGTTGGAACGACCCAAGGGACATCGCTAAGCCGGTCAAGGCGATCTCTTTGCCTCAAGATGTCCCGAGTACATCCGAACGTCGTCTCATCAAGCACGAAAAACAAATCCAATGCTTGATGGAAGCTCATCTTGCTCCTAAGAAACCTGTTGAAGTGAACAAGATCTCTTCTTCATGCAAGATCTGCAGTGGTCCCCACGACACTCGGTATTGCATGGAAAATCTCGAGCAAGCTTTTTTTAATTATGCGTCCTCGCGTATCGACGAAGCGGGAGGTAAGAGGTTCACTTTCAAGCCCGAGCAAAACAATCTTGGTGACACCTACAATCCATCATGGAAAAGTCACCCAATCCTTAGGTGGAGACAACCCCAAAACTCTCAAAATAATTTCTCATACCCACCCTACCGGTTTAAGCCAAACTGTTCGTTCCCGAGTCGTCCCTTCAACAACAATCCTCAAAATTTTAACAGTCAAACAAATCTTGAAGGATTGGTGTCTAACTTCATGGCATCTCAAGTCGCTAGATTGTCTAAGTTTGAAGCCGGTTTCAAACAACAACAAAGCGAGATGACCAACAAAATTGACACTGTCTTGAAGGCCATCACCGATCGAATAACTAGAGCACTTCCTAGCGACACGATTAAGAACCTAAAACTGAATGTTAATTCTACCTCTCAAGTTTTGTCTGCTCATTCTTACCCAACAGAAGATCCCCAATGCTAATCTCATCCCCCTAATTCGATCAATGCGGTCAAAACGTGTTCTAAAGAGACAAACCATTCCTAAATGGACTAGCTGCAAATGGTCACGGAAATTAGAACCTGAGCAAACTTTAGAAGATGAATTCAAGGATTTGCATCTCAACCTACCGATTCTTAAAGTCATAGCTCATGCTCCAATGTATAATGCAATTCTAAATAAATACGTGGAGAGCTTAGAGCTAGGCAAAAATGGGTCTATATTTATCCAAGGTGAAATGCCTAAAAGGATGGAAGACCCCGGATTATTCACTCTACCTTGTAGACTAGGGGACTCCAAACCTTTTGATACCTTTGCTGATTTAGGGTCTTGCGTGAACATAATCCCATTATACCTCTTCAAAAAGTTCAACATAGGTCTATTAGAGGAAACTGACCATGTTTTCGGGTTACCAAATGGAACCAAGTCTTATCCTATTGGAATTGTTAGGGATGTAGAAGTCCACATAGGAAGACTAAATCTTGTGGAAACTAGAAGGGGGGTTGAATAGTTTTTACCACTTTAAATTAAAACATAGATTATCGACTTATGTGAACTAAAGAGATATACACAAGTGTATATGATAATGATGCAATAAGTAAATAAGTAATCTATGAAATATGAACAAGTAAATATAAGAAAGATTAAACCGATGACATAATGATTTATAGTGGTTTGGCTATGAAGCTCCTCTTCGCCCTAGTCGACTCCCCAAGTACCCAACTTGAGAGTTATCTTCACTATGTCAACAATCTCCCTTTAGGTGGAGAAAACCATCACGTTGCTTACACTTTTTCTGGTACTAAGCTAAATACCAAGTTCTACTTCAAGATAGAACCAATCTAACACACTATGTATTTTGAGGCCTAAATACTAACCTATCATAGACATATGGTATACACAATACACAACACAAGATATACAAGATGAATGATTATCACAAGCATGATGACACAACTAAACTATTAACACTTGAAGCTTGACGTCTTCTTGAGTGTTCTTCACTAAAGAGTGGAATGAGTTGATCACTTGTAATGGATTATGTAACAAGTATAATGATCAAAGAATATAAAAGATAAAAGATGTATGTGAAAAATATTTGTCAAGAGTTGTCTAATATGAAAGCTTAAGGTTGCTATTTATAGGCAAGCCTTTGAAATTCAAATGTTGTCCCAAACAGCTGGATGGTGCGACCCACGGATCCACCATCAGCTGGATCTGTGCCTTGTTACGGTGGATCCGTCCGAGGAGCTGGGACAACATTTGTCATTTTATGATTAACCCCAAATCTATACAAAATATTGTTTTGTACTTATTAAAACTAGTTTAATAGATTCTTCTAGAACAAAATATTTCTTATCACCAATAAGGAAAGATTTTCTAGATTTGGAAAGATTTGGAAAGATTGTTTCCACTTATGGTTAATCTTATTTTGTCTTACATGATTAATATAACTAGCTTATAATTAATCATGTGTTAACTTAAATCATTTGATTAGAAAGGGTTTATGCAAATGATAATATTTTTCTTTGATCATTAACTATGTTTAATAATGCCATATTCATACCTTAAGTGATTTGTCATCGTCAAGTAAACTTTTGACTAAATAACTTGTTTACGTAAACTTTTACGTAGTATGACATTATATTTGTTATTATCAAAACATGAAGATCATTAAATATAAATATTGTTTTTGCGCGAATATTTGTATTAACGATCTCCCTCTTTTTGATGATGACAAAATATAAACTCATGCTTATTAAAAGTTACTAAATAAGTATTTAGTAGATGAGTTTACATATCTTCTCCCCCTTTTTGTCGAAGCAAAAAGTGTTGTAGAGGCAGTCCTTGCAGGTCTTGTTTTTTACGAATGCTAAGTCACTTTGTTACGAATGCAAAGTAAAAAATAACGACTAAGTTGCAAGTGCTCCCCCTTGGTGTATGCTCCCCCTTGCTTGGGGCACCAAGGAATCGAGCTATGGATGCGTGCTACAAAACAAAGTTAGTAGACAAGCAAATATATATATGACATCTACATATACATTTTAACACAATAAACATCCATCATCAACACAACAAAATGAAATAATGTTAAATCCATTATAAGGGATAAAACATAAAATTTAGCGTTAAAGCCATTACATAATAATCTTAAACTAGAAAAAGAAAACAATTAAAGATCCTAAATTTTAAGATAAATGTCATTTTCCCATATAATCCGAGGGGTGAGGTGAGATTGCTATGCGGCTAATGCAGAAAGTAAGGTGGGTGTGATGAAGAGCAGAGGTGGTGTCGAATGTATGAGAACATATAGTTGACACGGTTTCAAAGCATTTGGATTTCATGCCTTGTAGTGCTACAACATTGACAAAACATGTTGTGAAGGTGAGGCATGTCGTTTGGATAAACAAAATCCAAGATGTTGGAGGATTGGGAAAATCTTAATTTTCAAGATTTTGTGGTGGATGATGAATGTTTTCAAGTGGAGGTGCATTATTGTAGAGAAGAGGTGTGTTGTTGTTAATGTTAACAAACAAAGGTTGGGTTGATGGTAATGGTTCAAATTCGGGTGGTGGATTTGGAAAACCGGGAGGTGGTCGAGAGACACATGGTGGTGGAGATGGATTAGAAGGGCCCGGTGGCTAATTTTCCATGGTTTGAACATAGGGATCATTTGGTGACATTTGTAGTGGAGGAATTTCTTGAGGTTCTTGTTTTATCTGAATGACAAAATAAAGTTTAGGTGGAGGTGCATCGCGAGTTGGTGTCGGAGACTCACTTGGTGATGATGAAGAGGTGTAGTTTATAAACATAGTTTGGTTTTTGAAAATCAATGAACCCCAAAGGTTGAGCAACATAAACCTCTTTGTTTATAAAACAGTTTAGAAAATCACTTTTTACATTCATTTGATATAATTTAAAACATTTGCACAAGCAATAGCAAGAAGTATTATAATAGACTCTAATCTAGCTAGCGGAGTATATGTTTTATCATAATCCATACCTTCTTATTGATTATATCCTTGTGCTACTAATCTAGCCTTATTTCTAGATACTATACCGTTTTCATCTAATTTATTTCTAAAGACCCATTTCGTTCCTATGACCGATTGACTTATGGGTAAAGGGACTAATTCCCAAACATCATTAGCTACAAATTGATTTAGTTCTTCTTGCATAGCTACAACCCAACTTTCATCTTTTAATGGCTCTTTGACATCTTTGGGTTCTATTGTAGATATAAAACAAAAGAAATTACTATGATTTTAGGCTTGAGACCTAAAGGTTCTTTGATTAAGATTTTCTATGACTTGATCTAGTGGATGATTCTTGGACTCCTTAATGTTTACGATTTTGTCAACTTCTATCGACTCATCTTCTTCATTATTATTATTTACTACTTTGGTAGTCCTTTTAATGGCTTTTTCTTCACCAACATTATCATAAACCAATGGTGATAATTTGGTAGGAGGGGGACTTTCATCGAATGTCACGTTGAGTGATTCTTCGACTTTCATTGTGTGTTTATCTAATATTATATAAGATTTACTATTTTGAGAATATCCTAGAAAAACACCTTCGTATGACTTTGGGTCAAACTTGGTTAGATAGTATTTAGTATTCAAGATGAAGTCACTAAGCCTAGATGTCGGTTCTTTTCGGGTTACAACAAACCAGTTATGTTTTATAGCCAACATATCAAACTTGTGTTTTGGCCTAAACACATAAACCGCGTCGCTTACATTATTTTCCGACACTAAGCTAGATGTCGAGTCCTAATCTTAGCTAGAACCAATCTACCACTTCACCAATGTATTTTAAGGCCTAAAATACTAACCAACCCACAATCAACCCATCCAAATATATACATCATTTGGATCTACACACTACTAATGATTGGAAGAACAACACATGGACTCGATCTATATGTAACAAATGTTACAAATGGACTAACTAGACTACATAACTTTGGATCTTGAAGATGACCGAAGTTCTTCTCTTGCACTTGAGGAAAGGAGGAAAGGATAGAAGATTTGATCACATTTAAACAAGATTAACCAAGTTGAATGATCAAAGATTTAGAGAGTTTTAGGAGATCTAGAGACGAGAAAGAATTCTGAACGAAAAATCAGCAAAGGGTTCTAAAATTTGTTGGAGGTGGCCCCCTCTATTTATAGGAGCTGAAAAACAGCCTGTCGGGAAATGGCAGTCCTAGATATATTAGGGGGCCTCCGGATATTTAAGGCGGCCGCCGGCCTATTTAAGGGACCGCCCCGACAGACGCTCCTATTTTTGTCTTTTTGTGGTGACAAACTTGTCTGCTGAAAGTTTAACATGTTTTGGGGGAAAAGAACCAGATTTTGAATTTTAAAATAATTACCACATAAAATTTAATTTAAATCTCTCTCTCGCGCTCTTTGTCTAATTAATTTTTGAAAAATTATTTTGTTACATTTAAAAAAATATAAAGTTTAAGACAAAAACTTATTTCTTTGATCATCCTACAAGTTTAATGATTGCGCGCTGTAACTACCTTATATGATTTACGTCGTGGTGTTTTAAACCAAGTCCGTCTTATGATTTACTTGAGACGTTGAGAGAATGTTGTTGCATGTATGCATTGATGAATTGTGTAATTGGAGTAACTTCCAAACAAATGTCACGGTGTTGATGTAGACTTGAGACGGTCGAGAATGTAGATGCTTGTATGCATTGTGATTTATGATTACGTTCTAACTTGCGCACTTACGTTAACGTTTTACTTAGTACATGTTAGTCCTCAACATATCATAAGGATCGTATAGAGAATAATATCATAGTATTTGCACTAAAAATCTCCCCCTTTTTTGATGTGTAATAATTGTAAACTATAGACATAGGTAAGTTTTAAAAGGTTATCTCGTTTACACTCTCTTCTCCCCCTTTTGTCAAAGCAAAAAGGTATAATGTGGATTATGGTTAGAGCATATAGGTTGGAGGTATGAGAAGAAGGTAAGTGTTTAAGGTAAATATGTTGGAAGAATTAGAAGTAGGTAAGTGCTCCTAGTATATGTAGTGTGAAAGAATGAAAGGAAGGTGGGTGCTCCATGTATATAGATTGAAGATATGAGAAAAGTAAGTGCTCCGGGTATATAGGTTGGAGGAATGAGAATGAGGTAGGTGCTTTGAGTGTATATGTTGAAGGAATGAGGAAAAGGTAGGTGCTCCAAGTATATAGGTTAAAGGAATGAGAAGAAACATGAGAAATAAGGTTGAGGTGGTTTTGTGTTTCTTTGATAATTTAGGAGAGGTCTTGATAGATGAGAAGAAGGAAAGATTAGAATTTTAGGTACTTCAAGTATATAAGTAGAAAGTATTAGACGAAACCTGAAGGTTGAAGGAGATTTTGAAGTAGTAGAGGTGAACTATTTGGAGTATGGATAAGCCCTTCATTGTATTTGACAATCTCTAATCCTATCTTCCTATAAAGGTGAGCTTGTATCATCCTAGTGAAGTCTTTTATCATCATGGTTTAACCAACTCCATGTTATTTACCCACATATCGCCTAGCTCCCCCTTGCTCATTGCGTCCCATGATAATGTCCCATTCCTTGTAAATTAACTCATAAAACAGGATCCATGGATCAAATAAATTACCATAGTTGATTAGATTTCGATGCCAATTTTAATGCTATGTAGAGATCCCTACTTACTGTGCTCCCCTCGGTGTATGCTCCCCCTTGTTTGGGGAACCAAGAAAATCAAGATATTGTTGTGCTACAAAACAAAGTTAGTATGGAACAAGTGCACATATATCATATAGCAAAACATTAACGAGGAACTAGACATGCACTTCTAGGTTTTATTATTCTATAGTATGACACTTTCAAAGAGCTCTCGTAGAACTAGACCCACAAGTAATCATTATTTTAAAAAATAACACCTAATAATGAAATAAAACTAATCGAGTCGTATGTTTACATAGAAAATATGTTGACCGACTTTTAATAAAAGAGAATGGGATTCGTGTGTGATTGACACAAAATAATATGAGAATGACCTTTTAAAAAGTAGGACGAATGACCATTAATATCTTGGCAAAAGATGTCAACTATATATATATATATATATATATATATATATATTTATTTATATATATAATATATATATACTATTTATACTATATATATTACTTTAAAAGATTAAAAAGAGAAATAAGACGAGGTGGGAGTCGATGTAGACTCTTGGATGTGAATGAAAATGATTCCATAGAGCCAGAAATTGGGAAAGGATAAGCGATACTAAAGAAGGAACGTGTTAACGAGAGGTTGATAGAAAAGATTGATATATTATTTGCACTAACAATTGATGTGCATGTGATGCTATCAAGACAAAGGTGGATGATTGGGAATTTAAAGGTTTGTTTGGTGTTTTGTTGGTTGACAATGTTGAAGAACAAAGTGGGATGTGAAATGAGGGTGGTAGTTCTTTCATGGTGGAATTATATAATGTGAGCTCTCCCCAACAATTATGGTGACTCACGCCAATAACACTTGAAGATTTAAATTTTTCTTTATGTTTTTCACTTTCTAGAAAGTGGAAAGTTTTACGAAGGAGTGACATTTGCGTTTCGTAAATTACTTAAATATTTTGGATGAAATAATTAAGTTATGAAGCGATATAGGAGGGATTCTAATAGTAACAAGACTATTAGAAGAGAGAAGAAACGTATAGAAGTGAGAAGAAACGTTAGAGATGATGAGACTCATTAGAAGTGAAAAGGAACGTTTAGAAAATAGTGAGAAGGAAACTTTTAGAGTCTGATAGACTATCTAGAAGTGAAAATGTACTAGAAGGAGTAGTGAAAACGTTTAGGAGGTGAGAGAATCGTCTATGATTTGGAAAAAAAGACGCTATGCGAGAAGTTTCGAGGACCAAGGTTGTATGTGAGGGGAATTCATTTGTGTGAAAGTGATGGATTTGTAGTCTATCCGATTGTAAGGATTGTGTTTGATAATGAGATGCATTTCATTACGAAATTAACTTTGCCTCTTGAAAAAATAACAGAGAACGATGATTATGGGAGTTTTGGGATATGAGGTTGACCAATTGATCTTTTTAGAGAAGATATTAGGTATAGGTTTGGGTGTGGAGTAGACGTCAACTCGTAGCAGAAGAGAGCGCAAGTGTTGGTTATGTAATATCTAAAAAATGAATCGGTATTACACGATGCTGCCGGCGGTCCCATTATTTTATGGGAGCCGCCAGAAATAGCTATGGGGGCCGCCGAAACCGCCAAAAGGAAGGACGTTTGGGGAAATTGACAATTTTTTTTCAAATTGACCGTGACATTTTTTTTGCATTTCCTAAGTAAACAAATACTTAAAGTACTTAGGATGAGTTGTTAAGTTGTCACGACATGGAAATAATGGATAAGGGACTAGATCGAAACTAAAAGAAAAGAAGAGAACGATTTATGAAATGTGTTCCATCATTCCTAAACCTTGACGAAAATAATTTAACGATTCACGTTTTAGGGGTAAAGATAGAATTGTCGGCGATGTTATCTTCAGATGCAACCTTTTCGATGGAGATGTTTCCTTTTGGACATTATAACAACCCGTAATTTTCATTAATGTAATTATCCATCTATTAAATTAGATGCACTGTAATATCCATCTATTATATATATACCACCTTTTTACAGGGAAAATTTTTGCTTTATCTCATTATGCAACGTAACTTGCATCTCTAAAGTAAATGAGCTCACGCAACCTCCACCAATGCCATCTATATCTATGTTTATATCATGTAAACATCCTAATATGTCAAATCTATATTCTTATTATCTCGCGCGTTTAAAAGTGTATTATCCATTTAACGTAATTTTTAAAACGTTATTTCAAAACAGCATTTTAAAAACGTTAACGTTTATATCAAAACCCTAGTTATATGTAATGTATGCATATAAAATGAATGTGCAAGCCTCTAAAGCATGTGTACAAGTGTATAATGCATAACATTTGAATATTTTTTCCCTCCTAAATCAAGTTACAACTTTCTAAAGCACAATGTACAAGCTAATCATGCCTAAAAACCTAGTTAGGTCATTTAAGCTCCTAAATCATGTTTAAACTTTACCACCACTTTAGCACAAGGTACAAACACTTAATGCATGACTTCTAAACCTTAAACCTAAACCCTAATTCATCCTAAAACCCTAATCTAAAACCCTAAACCCTAAACGAAACCCTAAAACCCTAATTTCACTTTAAACCTAAAACTAAACCCTAAACCTTAAACTTAATCCTAAACCCTAATACTTAAAAAACCCATTTTAATTAAAAACATTATTCATAACCCCTTAAACTACAATATAACTACCCTAAACTTATAAACCGAATAGAATCTAAAAAACCATAATACCATAACCCGTGAGCCACATTAAAACCCAGAGCACCCCTTTTTTATTTAATTTTTGACCCATTTTCAACCAAACCAAGCACCCTCAGCACCTTTATGACATCACCACCATGTCACAAGCAAGCAACCAAGTACCTCCATCACCACCTTGGCTACTAAGTTATCCTTGTAACTCCATTGTACACGAAATCCATCATACTCCTTCCACCATTCCAATCATACTCTTCTAGCTATAAATACTCGTCACTTGTAGCTCCCATGAATCTATCTATCCAAACCTTGACACATGAATCAATACTCCAAATTGGGCACCAAGGGTTATTGAACCCTATATAAGCCGAACACCCCCATTCATTCAAATCATACCTCAAACATTTATCTCACACTCAAATGGAGTTCTAGCTAAGCCAAGGAAGAAGTAGAAGGTCCCTAAGATCAGAAAAGAAGCCAAGAATCAAGAGAAAGGAACCCTTAAAGTCGTTACTAGGCGTACGAACCCGAAAACCCCATTTTGACCCATTTTAGCTCAAGTAAGCTCAAAATCTTGTAATTAGCTTAAATATGTATTAGAATGTTTCATATTACTCTTCAAGATCATATAAGGACTCTTGTTAAGCCTTGAATACTCAAAACCCATGCGTTTTTTTATTAAAAACCCTAAAAACGACCCGTTTGATTTTCTAGCTAACGAATCCTTTTTCTAAACTTTTGTTACGTTAAAACATCTTATTTTTGCTTATTCTAATAAGCTATAACCTGCAAATATCATTTGGAACCCTAAAATAAGCTTGCATGACTTTTTGGACTTGATTTGTAAATATTTTCATGCATAGGGGTATATCTATCGATAAATTTATTGAAAATTTTTACTTAGAGGGGCTGAAAATGTCATTTTCCTAAAGTTATAACTATAAGGACCTATTTTGCCAAGTTCTAAAGTTAAAGGTTTAATTATATATACTTTATATATAAAGGACTAAACTTGTAAAAGTTTATAAACCAAGGGTATATATTGCCATTTTTGCAAACTTGAAAATATAAAATATAATATTTTTATATAAATTATAAAAATATATATTAATTTTATAAAACTCGGTTTTATTAAAACCCGCCACAATTATCGTTATTAATCATACGATCGACTCTGTATAATCAATTTACGTTATATAAATAACGTAACTTATCATCGACTAGTTTTTGAAGAAACTTAAAATCTTATCGTATCACGTTACTAGGGAATTTCATGTGAGGGGTTTTCATTTTTAGGTATTTTTTTTGACGAGTTTGCTGGGTTTACGATTTAAAGTGCCTGGCTCCTCAAACGATACTACATTGTGTCCTTTTGGATTATGATAGCCCGAACTAGTGATACTGATTTCCATAAATTAATAAATCAAAGTAATACGTTAAACTTTATAAAGTTTTGAAACATAAACCATCACAATAAGACTGACATAATCTTACCCAGGTATGCGTGACGATAGCCGTTACTTTCACTTGGATATACATCTTGCGGTTAATCAGATTTCCCCTATTATGGGTGAGTTCTTAGCCTCGCATTTTTAAATTTCTAATGTTTCATAAACCCGGTCGAGGGGATACATGTATAAAACATTGAATAGAGTATTTTTAAAATGTATACTATCATGATATTTATTGCCTAAGTCCTTACCTTTTCTCATTTATGAACCACACTATAATGAACCGTTAATTACTATTTCGATGTAAGCAACGATGCTATTGAATTGATCTTTTTCGGACTGAGCTTCCTTCCGTTGGTGTAACTGTACTTTCTGGGTAAACCATACGCACTTCATTTGAATCACTATACGGGTGTTTGGTAAAGGCACCCGTTGGGGCAACTTCTTGTGATTATTGATTATCTCAAGGTCTCGGTGTCATGAGTTTAGGGCAATAATAATGTTTTCTATAATAATTATACTCATTGCAATTAATCACACTTATGGGTGTATAACAATATATCCACTTTTGAACTTGTATTCAAAACTATTTAACATGATCCTATTATGAATTTCACTCAACCTTTGTGTTGACCTTTTTAGCATGTTTATCTCAGGTAACTGAGCAGCTTATGGCACGGAGTGGCACGGACTCAAATATGGCTAAACTGTTATTATTCAAACTTTATGTTTTCATGTAGATTTTGGGACTCTGTTTGTAAAAACTCTGATGAAATAGGAAATGAGAACAGTATCTTTTAAAACGTCTCTTTTGAGTCGTTTTCTATGATTGTGACTGTTGTACTATGAAATAATACCCCAGATTAGCTTATGTTGTTATATGTCAAAAATGGGGGTGTTATAGACATTGTCCCAAAGGAAATAGTGATGTATCTTCGGTGTGTTTCGTACGCAAAAATAATAATAATAATAATAATAATAATAATAATAATAATAATTAATAATAATAATAATAATAATAATAATAATAATAATAATAATAATAATAATAAAGAAAACAAATGAAGATAGAGACGACAAGCTTGACAATGTCAAGACAGATGGTGATTAGCGTACGATAAACTATACTCAAAAAGTTATGTAGCTCTTCCTGAGCATTGCGAATGTTCATAGAACAATCACATGACGAGGTATATTGTTGTCTTAAAGGTGGTAGCAGAAATAGTAGAGGAAGGAGATTAGCCATCTCTATGGTTGAAGAGGCATGGTTGAGTGAGAAGGAAGAGGTGTGATCGAAAGACAAAGAGTGTTTTCGTCGAAGAGAGATAATGTTTTCGTCGAAAAAAATGTTTTCGTCGAAGAGAAGGAATGTATAGTCGAAGAGAAAGAATGTTGTCGTCGAAGAAAAAAAGATGTTTTCGTCAAAGAGAAAAAGAGAGCGTTTTAACTTATGTTGTTAAAAGGCTTGAATAGAGATTTTCGAATATGACCTTTAACGTATGCGATCGCAAATTAAAGATACTTAAATATTTCGGATGAAATATTTAAATTGTCAAACCTACTTGGAAGGGTATTAGATTTGCATCTAACTTTTTCGTGACAAAGAGTGGTTTATTTAGAAGAACGGGATAATGATAAGGAATGTTGTGAAGGAAGACTCTAGAAAGATTTTTAAGACCATTTTTTGCTCTTTTGAAAATTTAGATTAGTGTCACGACGCAGAAGAAAGAAATATATTCTAGGGTGAGAAAATCTATATCATAGATGTATAAGACATATATAGAATAGAAGCATGCAGTTTATCTAAGCATGCTTTCAACACAATAATCAACAACGATTAATGTTTGTAAGACTGTATGACATCTTAACCTTTATTTGTATACATCTACCTAACTAGGTTAGGTGCAAAATTAACATGTAAGTCATGAAGATGACGAAACCAAAACATGATAATTTTATATGTAATAATCATGTAAAGCTATTGTTTGTTTTAGCATTTAGGAGCATGTGTCATTTTTTAAATTTTTAGTAAAATCTGAGATATTTGATCTATTTGATAGAAAAAGACAAACGCCTTTATAATAGACATGCATTTAATAGATATGCAATTAATGTTGAGCATCAAAATAATCATGAAGTCATTCCTAATTACAATCAGACAGGAGCAAGTTATCATCTTGATGCTTCAAAGCACATATGTGAGGTGCATTGTATCTAGATTGACTAAGGAGAAATCTAATTTCTACTTGCTTAGTGTGCACTCCTAATGAGATACAAAGTCTATCGATGTAGACTATCATTAGGCATATTTAGGAAGAGCCATTTAATCAAATTAGAGAATGAATATGAGACCTTTCACTATGAGTCGCTCATTCAGGCTAAACACGACACTTTTTTACGGGTTGTAGATACCGCGTAACCAAACTTCACTCTGGAAGCAAATTTCAACGTTAGAGTCAAATTTAAATTTTCTACGTGCAAATAGATTCCTCCAGTTAGTCATTTCATGTTAGACTAAATTTAATTGCACTAATATCTTTCCTATTAAAAGTGTAGCAAAGATAAAATTTGTATTATTTTTCTTAAAGGGCTCTTAATGCTTTAATTTCGGTTTCGCATAATTCCTATTCAAGATGTGTAGGAATTCTAAGGGTTAAATGATGTCGCTCGCAGCACAGTTTTTGTATGTATAAGTGTGAGAATGAGTCATCTAGGACCTAAGAGTATGCTTAAGAGTGACAATGTGTAATGCGCTACAATGAGAGTGTTCAAAGAATGCACCTTTGCATGTATTTTATGAAAAAAATCCAATTAAGGTTAAGATTTCCACGCGCTCTCGCGAACTTGTGTTGGTTTCTTTGTAGATATAAATGATGATTAAATTACAAGTTTAGTTAATGTATTGTTAGAATTTTATGCAGAGATTGACAAGAGGAGGATGTTTTAAAATCTAATTACATAGTGCGGATTCTACCTAAATAGAAAGAGAAATCTATGACAAGGATCCCATCAATCAGTGGAGGTGCCATAAGTTTAGGCAAGGATCATTTTGTTAATTATTTGGGAGAGGTGTTGATATTAGGTTATTAGAGGGAAGCTTATATAAAGTAATACGGGTTCTTGGTTTGATTTTCAGATTGACATCCATGTTCTTGCTTATCAAGTTGGAGTAACTTATAAGTGTTTCCCAATAGAAATACATAAGTTGTCAAATCCTACTTAGGAATGTGTTAAGGTTTAGCATGTAATAATTTGACAATGGCTAATTAACACAAAATTTTGACACTTTTGACTCAATGAAACATCTTTCATGCAAGTGTGAGTTCGCAATTTAATGTACTAATCTTGTGTCTTGAAATCGACTCGTGATTTCTGTAATAACCAAGGGATGGTGTAAACATGGTAGACTCGGAAAAATATTTTTTGGTCATTTTGGATTGATATTTCTGTGGTTCTAGTTAAATCATAGTCTTGATTTTAAGTTCATATTCTATTTTGTTAATTAATTGAATTGTGAGATTGATTATCGTTTAGAATAATAATCATCTTCATATTTAAAATCCTCTTACGATCACTTATTGAAAGAAAGCACAAAAATGGTTTGTGGAATATGTTCAATTACTTCTATTCCTTTACTTAGAGGTTAAAGGGTTCTTATTTGGTAAAGGAAGAAAAGAAATTTACTATGCTTATTTGATCTAAAGTAATGACTGTAGTTTGTTGAGAAGATAGTTTGAGTTTTTTTGATGTTGTGCCTTTTGATGTTTGAGCAAAGTTACATATGTTGTGCATTTGCTCATGTTTGGATTTTCGAAGATGACGACTTTACCAATTGCATTGCAAGGTAAATTATTTGAATATTTTGGACAAAACATTAAGTCTATCAATCCTTACTTCATTGTTTCATTATAATACATTATTTTGCCAAATTATTTGAAACACAAAACTATTGGTCCAAGTAAGTAGACTTCAATTATGTCATCATCTACACAAGAACTGTCGTGTCTATGATATGATTTGCATATTCTTATCGTTCTTGGATAAGGGACTGTCGTTATTTTATATCAATCGAGTAGTGATTGGTATGTAGGTTTATGATTATATCTCTTGTTATATTTTTGGTTTAATCTTAAAGCTAGACAATTAAGAATATGTTTTCTTGTCACTCTCACTTCTGAAAAAACTTGTCAATTAGATTCAATAATAACATCAATCATAGTTTGATATTGAAGTTGTTATATATTCAAATCTTTCGTGACCCTCACAAACACTCTTTTAAAATAAGACAAATAAAGATTTTCATAGTGTGTTCCACTAATCTTAAGACTAGTTGTAAGTGCGAGGTTGATGAGTAATGACAAGTTAATTTCTTACTTCAAGATTGCCATATATTTTGTGTGTGCAAAAAACTATTTGTTATTATGCATAGTATGCATAGTTTTTGATATTTTATTAGTATATGAATGATTTTTCTAACCATTTTAATACAACACACATATTTTGTAAAATACTACATGTTTATAAAAAGAATATAATTATGTGTGTGTGTTAGAACAAATGCAAGCACAAGCAAAGTTAATAAAATACATTTTCTTTTACTTAATTACCAATGTAATAGTACAATATTTTATTTTTTTTAACCAACCTAAGGTCAAACATCGCAAGATGATGAAAAGATTTAGACTTCTTGTTGGAAGAGAGTTGATGTGTTGGAAATATTTTAGTGACGGGTTTTAACATATGATCTTAGGACATTATTTTTCCACACCACATTAACAAATCTATTAACTCTTATTCCTAAGTGGGTTACTACACTCAAAATGATCTACAAGATGTTTATGTAACACTTGTAAATATAGTGATCTATTCCTATATGCAATGCACAAACAATTTTGCAACTTAACGCAAGAAATCTAGCGTAATTCCTATTAGACATAATCCGAAAACTAATAACACACAAATAGCATACATGGCACATGTGTTTAGATATAAAATTAGCTCAATTACAAATAGTAATGATTATTTATTAATATCAATTAACCAAGTTGAAACAAAAGTAAACACACTTAATTAATCTTAGCATTACCACATAAAGATATTCGTCGTTGTTTTGTGTATTAGATATAACGATGTATACTTAGCTTGATTTGATTTGAAAATAAAATAGTTCATCCCCATTTTAAAAATTAATTAAGATCAATATTTTGAAAGGACAAATACACTATTTTTCAAAGATATATCAGTTAGAAATGCCCGACTCAAAGGAAAATGTAAAATACAAGTTTTACGTTAAAACAGAACTTAAAGTTTTGACCACTATGTAAGTATTTTGCATTTCTGACTTATTTAAGTTTAGAATGAAGACTTGGAAGTATTTTTAAATGAAAGTAGACTCAATTATCTTCGAAATAGCGGGTGGCACGACTTCTACGGACTTACGGTTGATTTTATATGATTTTTTGAAGTTTGCCAAATTCTGCTGAAACAGACAGACGGCCCCCATAAAGGTGACGGCCCCAGATATATTTGGGGGCCGCCCTAACATTTATGGGACCGCCACCAGAGACCCCAAAACATGTTTTTTGTCTTTAAAAATCATTTTGTGGATCTTAACTGTAGAACATAGGGACTTTAAAAAGTTGTATTCAGGCACATAAAATTTCGTATTATTTTAGACTATCATTTTACTCTTACGACTTAGACAAACATAAGTTGCCATTTCAAGTTCTTTTGAGTAAAATTTTATTCAAGCTAGTATACAAAGTTTATTTATATAACAAATACTAGTACCGAATCATACATACAAACACTTTTTCATATTTAATCCCCCTTCATGGGTAATTTGATACATGGATCGTACTCTATTTTAAAAATCATTTGTTTTGAAAACTAGAGCGACGTGGCTCTGATACCAATTGTGGAAACCATAGAGGGGGTGAATACGTCTCCATTCAAAAACTTTAAATCTTTAGTATCAAATCGCCAATTAAGGTTAGAATAATATGAGGAAGTGATGAAATAGGTTTTTACAACAACTAGCCACATATCTTAAATAATTCGCAAAACTCAACCACAATATTAACTACAAAGTAGTACACAACCTTAACTAACAATATATACACAACCATTCACACAATCATAAGCACAATGCAAGTATAGAAGTAAAGCGGTAAATGTAAAGAAATAAGTAAAGCGAAAGGTAAAAGAAAATGCAAAACCGACCGGTGGTTTATAGTTGTTTCGATCATGAAGCTCCTCTTCGGCCCTACTCCCACTTCCCGAGTATCCAATTGAGAGTTACTTATCTATTCTACATAAGCTCCCTTTGGCGGAGACAACCTATACCAATGCTTACATTATTTTCGACCCACTAAGCTAGATGTCGAGTTTTCTTTTGGGTCAACCAAAAAAAATAAAAAATATAACCCCCCGTTATTTTGTTTTATGGACCAACATAAACAAAACTTGTGTTTTATGGCCCTAACACATTAAACCGCATAGCTTACATTTTATTTTGTGACACTAAGCTAGATGTCGTGTTCTAATCTTAGCTAGAACCAATCTACCACTTCACTAATGTATTTTAAGGCCTAAAATTCTAACCAAACCACAAATCAACCAATCCAAATATTACATCATTTGATCTACTCACTATAAAGATTGAAGACGTTGGACTCGATCTATATGTAACAAATGTTCATTGGACTACTAGACTACAAACTTTGGGATCTTGAAGATTGGGGACGAAGTTCTTCTCTTGTACTTGATGAAATGAGCGGGTAAGGATTTAAAATATTTGATCACATTTAAACAAGATTAACCAAGTTGAATGATCAAAGATTTAGTCGAGATCTAGAGAGAGAAAGAACTAAAAGAAAATCGTGCAAAAGGGTTATAAAAATAGTTAGAGTGTGATCCTACTATGTTTTAGGAGTGAAAAAACAGCCTGTCAGGAAAAGGCGGCGGTCCCAGATATATAGGGGGCCGCTAGATATTTTAAGGGTGCCGCCAGCTATTTAACAGACCGCCCCTGACAGACGCTCTGTTTTTGTATTTTTGGGGTGACAAACTTAGTATGACTGAAAGTTTAAACTGTTTTGGGGTGGGAAGAACCAGACTTTTGAATTTTGAAATAATTACCACGTAAAACATTTCTTTATAATTAAAAAATTATTTGTCTAATTAATTTTTGAAAAAATTATTTTGTTACATTTATAAAAATGTAAATTTAAGACAAAAATTTATTTCTTTTGTCATCACTACATGTTTTTAAAAATTTTTTGCTTTGTTTTGTTACATACATTATGTGATTTTCGTAGGGTTGTAATCAAATGTACGGTCTTGATGCATACTTAAGAGTAGAGAGTTGTTGATGTATGTATGCATTGTTGTGATTTGTGTAAACAAGTAACTTCCAAATTAAATGTCGGTTGTTGATGTTAGACTTGAGGACGTCGAGAAATGTAGATACCTGTATGCATTGATTAATTTGGATTACGAGTAACTTGCGCCACCTTTACGTACGTTATTACAAGTCACATGTTTGTCGTCACCAATATAAAGAGATCGTATAGTTAAATATCATAATATTTGCACTAACTGGTTATTTCCTAAGGTTTACAGATGACCTTGTTTATATAGCATTGGTTATAAGAATTTAAAGTAGAAAAATTAAAACAATAAAATTCAAATTTGGAAGCTCTGGACTGCGTGAGCCACGGATCACCTCAAAACAACGTGCGGACCTACCATATGGTGGATTCGTGGGTCGCAGGTTTTAACAAAAACGACCAGAACATCATTTTGCACCCAAAACTCAAAACTAATTATCATGCAAACATCATTATCTTCTACCAAATCATTAATACGATAACCAAATCCATAAAACATAAAGTGGGTACGAAGTTTCAACATATATAGATCAAAGTTTTCAATTTATCAATATCCTAATATGGAATCCATAATTAAAGTGCAATTACCACATACCATCATAACAGTAGCATATCACAAGCGAGTGGGTCATGTTGTTCTTTCAAGTACTTGGTGATGATGACAACATCACGATTCAAGCATTTAAACATTCCTCTCTTCTCACGTTAGGCTTTGGTTAGATCCCCACTATCAGATAGTTCATCATAGAACTTGAGAAAAGATGGTGCTTCATTATCATTAGACGATGAAGAGGAAGATGAGATTACCAAGGAAGAGATAATCCTCTTTCCCTTTTCCATGCTAGAATTTCTTGAAATGTCTAGGAAATTTAAGTATCCATGGTCTCGTTAATGGAATGCGTAACCTAGCAGGTGGGACAATGGCTTGAGGGTTTGTTTGGAGAATGTGATTGTAAAGACGAGTCAAAAGCATGGTAAATGGCATGGGACCATCTTGCTTGTTTTTGACTTCCTCCATTCGATAAATAAGCATCAAAGTGAAGTTGAACTTTATTTTGATGGTTAAATAGTAAAGCATGTATGCGTACATGAGTTTACTATTTTTTCTTTCTTACCAATGAGCAAGAAATTTTCCCTAAAGAAAATTTCCCATCCTTTCAACTTAGGATGAATGTCGTCAATGTAGAGTTTGTTGAAGTCTCTTAGAAGTTGAGTTTGAGTGGTTCTAGGAGTAGTAATGGTCTTTTTGACGAGGTCGTGTTTAGGTCCAAAGAAATTGCTATTGGGATGATCATCAAGAGAATTTAGTGACCATTTGCTTGTGTAGAAGTTTATAGAGAATTATGGTGTTGAAGGATTCTAGAGAGTTGAGATGAAGTTAGCTTAAATCCTAATTGACCAAGCTTTAATTCAATATAAGGACGTTGCTCCTCATTTCTTTTGACTTCAATTCAATGTAAGGACGTTGCTCCCATTTGTTCAAAATCTGTTATTTACCCGTGTACTGAGACTCACGGATCCACCTAAATAATGCACGGATCTCCATATGGTGGATCCGTGATCCGCAGGTGTCCAAAAAATATGGACAGAGTTGATTTTTAAGCAAATTGAGATATGGTGTTATGTTTTTGGCAATTGGAGTGTGTTATACTTACTATTAGGAGTATGTGATATAATTTTCGGAGTCGACGTCCAAGTTTTGAGTGAACCGTGCAACTTGTCATGAATTTCCCGATGGAATTTCAACGTAGTCGATCCTACTAGGAGTGTGTTATCTTTTAGCATAAGTTTGACCATTACTAATAACACAATTATTTATGAACATTTAGACTCAACAAAACATCGTCAACACAAGTGTGAGTTGCAATTCGATGATTGTTCTTTTCGCCCTTTTTCAATCGATTTCGTAATTTCATGTATTGACCATACATGTAGACTTTGAAAATATCTATGGTCATATTAATGATATTTTCTCTATCTAGTAAAATTCTAATCTCGATTATGTTCATGATCGGAAGTTTTGTAATTGGAACTTGTAATGAGAATTAACATCTTTTGAATAATGATTAATTACTTCATTAGATTTCCTTTTACGATTATTTTTGATATGATGGAGAATCACTATCCATGATAAGTTCCATCATTCCTAATCCTAATCTTAAAATAATTTAAATAACTTCACGTTTTAATGGTTTAGTAAATATATCGGTCGATATTTTCCACGGATGCAACTTTGTCGATAGAATTATTACACATTTGGACGTTTTTCGCGTAGGAAAGTGATGATGTATTTCTATATGTCTAGTTCAATAGTGTTGTACGGGGTTTTTACTTAGATCAATAGAGCCTTTATAGTCGTACATAATCGGAACGTCATCGAGGTGTACGTCATAGTCGATGAGAGCTTGTTTCATCTATAGTGCTTGTTGACATGCCTTCTCGGCGGAGACGTATTTGGCTTTGGTCGTGGAGATAGCAAGGGTCGTTTGTTTCTTAGCAAACAAAGATGTTAAACAACATCTCATGAACGTACAAACGCCACTAGTGCTTTTGCGATCAACGTAATCGCTCGCGTGGTCGGAGTCGGCATAAACTATAGTTTCTATTCCGGTACCTTTAGGATACCATAATCCTAAGTGACTATTCCTCTTAATATACCTAAATTTACGCTTAACGATTTCTAAATGGGTCAGTCTAGGACTTTTCTTGGAAAACGGAGCACATAAAGTAAACATAACATAATATCGGGCCTACTTGCAGTTAAATAAAGTAAACAACCAATCATACCTCAATATTTAGATCTATCCACGGAGTCGGCTTCATCGTACTTAGTGAGCTTGATCTCCATTGATATTGGCGTCATGGTTGGTTTGGAATCTTCCAACCCGAACTTCTTTAATATCTCCTTGATGTACTTCGATTGATTGAAGAATATTATGCTTCAATTTGTTTGAATTTGAAGACCCAAAGAAGAAGTTCAAAAAAATCCACCATCATACTCATCTCAAACTCATCGTGCAGATTTTCGCAAAATCATCACACATAAGTTTTGACTCTAGAACCAAATATAATGTCGCTCGAATTTATTTGAACAAGGTAATAAATATGTGACTTTGTTTCTTAGTAGAAAGTGTGTTATCAACCATTCCCATGAATACTCTGTGTTTTATCAAACATCCTCGCTTATCAGTCTATCATATCAGCATTCGGAGCTTAGTCTTAAGGACATACACACGCTTTCTTACGTTTAGTGTAAGACGCAGTGTTTGGTTTTGAAAATCAGAAATGAATACCCAAAGGCTTTGAGCAACATAAACTCCTCATACGTTTATTAAAACCGTTTTTAGAGAAAATCACTTTTTTACATTCAGTTGATATAATGTAAAACATTTGCACAAAGCAATAGCAAGCTGTAATTTCTAATAGACTCTAATCTAGCTTAGCGGAGCATTGTTTTATCATAATCCATACCTTTTTGTTGATTATATTCGCCGTTGTGCTTATCTATCAGAGCCTTATTTCTGGATTACTATACACGCTTTTATCTAAATTTATTTCTAAAGGCGCCATTTCTGTTCCTTTGGGATCCGATTAGACGTTATGCGGCTGCTATTCTCCTCGCGCGAACTTTCACTTCCCAAACCCTCATTGCTACCCCCAAATGTTGATTTACGTCTCTTCTTGGCCATAGCTACCAAAATCTCTTCTTACACTCTCTTCCACATAATTTCATGAGTGACAGAGATACCTCCTTGACAAAAATTTGGGTTCTATTGGTATAAATACCAACCTCCCACTCACCCCTCAAGATTCCTCTAGAATTTAGGCACCCTTCGAGACCTAAAGGTTCTTTGTTCAGAGTTGAGAATAGTTGTATGGCCTGTACTCTAGTGTTGGTGGAAGATTCTTGGGACTCACTTCTCATGCGCTTACCGATAGTTCTCGTAACTCTCTATCGACGTGTCATCTTCTTCATGTATACTTATTTACTACTTTAGGTAGTCTTTGGGGGTGCGCCAATGTGGGGGGGCGGCCTTGTAATGGCTTCTTCTTCACAACATTATCATAAACCAATGGTTGATAATTTGGTAGTGAGGGACTATTTGGGGACTTTTTCGAAGGTCACGTTGAGTGATTCTTCGACTTAACACTAAGTTTACTATAATAATAGATTCTACATAACGATTAATAAATTTTATTATTATTTATGCAAAGTTGTATTTTTTTTAATATACGTTGTCAAACATCAATGAAACATAAGAAAATAGAATCGAACAAAAAAATATCATTACTGTAAACAAAAAAAAAAACATATAATAAATGAAGGTGTGAAGATTATATATGTAGAGGTGAGATCCATAAAGAACATGGTCATCTTAAAGAACAAATGGGTGAATCCTAACCACTCATTTTTTCATCATAATAAAAAAACCCACTTTCTCACATTTTTCTTAAAACTCAAATATCTAGCAAACGATAAATCGTTAAACGAACAAAAATACACCATCGCGACGAGTATTTTTTTATCTTTCTATAAAGGGGCACTTCTATATACTTTTGACGAACTTTTTTTCAAAAATTTTTTTCCAATCACATGTGATTGTGATACAAATCACATGTGATTTTTTCAGACGTGATTGAAAAAAAAGTGGAAAAAAAGATCGTCAAAAGTATCGCGACGAGTATTTTTTTTATCTTTTTATAAAGGGGCACTTCTATATACTTTCGACGACTTTTTTTTCGAATTTTTTTTCAGTAACGTCTGAAAAAATCACATGTGATTTAATGAAATCACATGTGATTTGTATCACAAATCACATGCGATTTTTTCAGACGTGATTGAAAAAAAATCGGGAAAAAAGTTCGTCGAAAGTATCGCGACGAGTATTTTTTTTATCTTTTTATAAATAGAGTGCACATCTATTTATACTTTCGAACGAACACATTTTTTTCGAATTTGGATTTTTTCAATCACGTCTGAAAAAATCACATGTGATTTGTATCACAATCACATGTGATTTTATGAAATCACATGTGATTTTATGAAATCACATGTGATTTTTTCAGACGTGACTGAAAAAAAAATCGAAAAAAAAGTTCGTCGAAAGTATATATAGAGGTGCCCCTCTATAGAAAGATGATTTAATTCTTGTCGCGATGGTATATTTCGTTTTGCGTAACGATTAACGGTTTGTGAGATATTTAATTTTTAAAAAATATGATGAAAGTGGGTTTTTTAATTAAATTAAAATAAGAATTAATATAAACCATTAGATGGAAATAAAATGGATGAACGAGATGAAACAGTTTTTTTTTTTGACCATGTTCCTTATGGAACTTTTCTCATGTTCGTATATAGTCGAGTATTTTTATGTGTTCGGTTTGATGGTCACCACTACGCTCGTTTGATAGTGAGTTTGGTAATGTACTTAATGATGATGTAACGCTTGTGTGCAGATGATAAATTTGGTTACCATCAACCATTATCACCCGTAACACTTCAAATACAACTCGGTCATATTTTCACTGTCAAAATGTAATTTACACCCCGTCAAAAATAAATCATGTGTGAGTTACTGAATCTAGATGCAATTTTATGGATGTGAATTATGCAAAACTTTAAATGTTTGGTTAAAGCCATTTCTAGGAACGATTCGTTGTTAGTTGTTATGTTTTAAATTTTGATATTAGTCCATAAAGATACTTGTCATTTGCTGTTTACGGTTTTTACGTGTTAAAAGGAGGTGGGTAGTTTAGTTCTATAATAAATATATATTCAACGACGACAAAAGCTGTAGACTTTGTATTTACACGCTAAGATTATTTAGCACACAAAATTTACATAATTTGTTCTTTAACTATAATCTTTGTATTTACACGCTAAGATTATTTAGCACACAAGTATTCATACAACTTAATATTAGTGGACCCACCACCTATTCCTCCGATCTAATAACAACGGAGATCTATACCCCGCCTTGCAACCGACCTTGTCTCGTTCCGCTTTTGTGTCTACCAATCAATCTACGTGGCATCAACGTCTCGGTCATTTGGGAAATGAAGTGTTACGTTTTATAGTTTCCAATAATTTGATTGATTGTAATAAAATAAAGACTTCTACTTTGTGCCATACATGTCAACTTAGCAAGCATGTTAGATTGCCATTTTCCATTTCCAATTCTCGTGTTGATAATATGTTTGATATTGTGCATTCGGATATTTAGACTTCACCAATCCCGAATGCTAGTGGTTTCAAATATTACGTACTTTTCTTAAATCATTTCTCTCATTTCTTTTGGGTATATCCTTTACATAAGAAAAGTGACGTGTTGGATAAATTTTTACACTTTCGTATGTATGTGCAAAATCAATTTAAAACCGAAATAAAGTCCTTTTAACATGATCATGGTGGTGAATTTGACAATCATCAATTCCACACCTTATTTGACAATCATGGCATCCAATTTCGATTCTCTTGCCCTAAGACTTCACAACAAAATGGTAAATCGAAGACAATGATACACACTATTAATAACATAATTCGCACACTTCTTTTTCAAGCCAATCTCCCCCCTCAATATTGGGTCGAGGCGCTAAACATGGCTTTACATTTACTAAACATTCTATCCTCGTCCGAAATTAACAATGAAATTCCCTTTACCAAATTATTTAATAAACCCGCGACTTACACTCACTTACACACTTTTGGATACTTATGTTACCCACACATTTACACCTCTCACAAACTTGAAGCACGAGCTACAAAATGTACTTTTCTCGATTATCCCTCCTAACACCGTGGTTATAGTTGTCC
>BQNB010038098.1:2418-48989 GCA_026074375.1 Tanacetum coccineum | reverse complement strand
TGAACATATCTTTTCTCTAACTAAAGGACCCAATAAAGAGTCTTTGGACGTATTTTCAAAAATCGCATTTGAGTGTCTGGCAGAAACTCAAGCGCAACGTCCAACAATTGAAGTTGTCATCGACAAACTCCAAAAAGCGTTAAACTTTCAGGTATGATAATGATTTAAAGATGCATAAGTATACACCAAACAACATATAAGAACCTTATTATGTTTCCGTCACATTGGAAGTTACAGTTTGTTTTTGACTTGTCAAATTAACTGAGTCTCCATGATTTACAGGAAAATCACAAGGACAACCTCAAACTGTCACTTCAAAACATAAAGTTGGCCACGAAATCCTTCTGTCAAGAGAATATCATTGGACATGGAGGTTTTTGGACCGTATACAAAGGAGTTACTCAAGGTCATGGACCTAACATCGTTGCTGCAAAGCGGTTGGAAAGGAAGTCTACTGAAGGAGAAGCTGAATTTATGACAGAGCTTGAAATCCTTATGGAATATAAACATGAAAATATCATTGGTCTTGTAGGCTACTGTGATGAAGAGGATGAGAAAATTATCGTATATGAGTATGCATCTAGAGGAAGTCTTGATAAGTACTTGAGTGATGATTGTCTTACATGGGTGATGCGACTTAAAATATGCATGGATATTGCAATCGGGTTGGAGTTCCTTCATGGAACTGTTTCAAGTCCAGAAATGGTGATACATCGGGACATCAACAGCAGCAACATTCTACTGCTTGATGATTGGAAAGCAAAAATCAGTGATTTTGGGCTTTCGTTAGTATGTCCAACACATCATCAGGATGTAGACTATGTCATCGAAAATGTTACAGGCACAATCGGCTATCGTGACCCACTACACTCGAAAACAGGCTTCTTAACTAAAGAGTCTGATATATTCTCACTGGGCGCGGTTTTATTTGACATATTGTGTGGGAAACTATCATCCGAAAAGCTGGATGATGAGTATCTTTATTTACCCTTTTTGGCTAAACACCACTATCATGTAGGAAAACTTGATAAGTTAGTGTTCGAGGGTATCAAAGAACAAATTGTGCCACAGTCATATATTACCTTTACAAGGATTGCCCTTCAATGCTTACATCACAGGAGAGAAAAACGACCAACAGCTAATGAAGTGGTTATACAACTCAAGAAATCACTGGAATTTCAGGCAAGTTTCTATATTTTGACAAACTTGGCTATCTTTTGATTCATATATATTTTAAACCATGGGCTTTAACTGTTTTATTAATTAATTAATGTATATATAGGAGGATTATGAGAAATGGGAGCCCAAATTGCCTAAAGACTACAAAGAAATAATCCAGATGTCAAAGTGCCCTAATGATTATTCTACCATCAAGAAAGAGGATCTTTACAACATTTTTTTAAAGGGAATCCTCATTCAACAAGACAAAGTGGTAATAAGCTCATTCTCATATCTTGGTCATGTTGTATTTCTGGTGTTCTATGCATCTTTTACCTTTTGAAGGATAGTTCATAATCACACATGCATTTATATTAGAGAAAATTCCTAAAATGGTCCACGTTTTAGTCAAAAGTCATCATAATTCCCAAAAAAGCCATGCTCTACTGCTGTACTGCCTTAGATGATTGACACGTGCCATAAAAATTGTACTTTTTGTTGGCCCACAAATCAGGCGTACCACTTTATACAAAATTACTCAAATACCCTCATTTTTATTTTTATCTCTCTCCACTCAAATATTTCTCTCTCTTCTTCCACATCTACCAATTTATATCCAATTTTTATCACAACTTTTATCATCTTTTACTACTCATTTCCATTTCCATGTAAGGTTTATATAATCCAATTTTTCTCCAACAAAAGTTGTTTATCCACTTGTTGATAAGTTTCTTCTTTTCTGTATCATCTTTTTTTTATTGCTATTTTTGGATCTGGGTTTTGTTCATTATGAGAGATTTGAGTTTTTATTTGCATCCGTCGTCGAGGTGTTGTCGTTGTTTGCGGTGTTGCCATTGTTTGCGGTGACGTCGCCGAGAGTGGGGCCGCGGTTGTTGCCGTTGTTTTCGGTGACGTCGCCGAGAGGTGTTGTAGGGATAATATTTTTTATGAGTTGGATTTGGTTTTGTTGGCTTTTGTGAGCTTTTGATCGAACACAACAGTACACGGTTAATGAGTACAACATGTTCGTTTTTTTGTGATATAGATTTGTTTGTTTGTGTTCATGTTAGTGTGAGGTTATGGTTATGGATCTGTATTTTTTTATGTGTGGGGTGACGGGATATGAATTATTGATGGGGTGAATCAAGAAACATGGTGTTCATGTTTTTGCTTATGGTGATGCTAAAATGGTGTAAAAGGTATAAGTATTGCTTATGATGGTGATAATATAGTAAAAAAAAAAGCCATCATTTTGACCAAGGTTATGATCACGATTTGGTGCTATCGGCAGAATTAAGGGTCAAGATTTTGTTAATGGGTGAAAAAGAGTCAATTTTTTTGGCCGAATCTGTGTGTTTTGTTCAAGGTGGCGGTGGAGCAGGTGGTGGAGCAGTAGAGTGATGGTGGTGTAGCAGTCGAGCGGTAGTGGTGGAGCAGTAGCGGTGGTGGTGTTGCCGGAATCTGGAATTAAGGATGGTGAGGAAGGTAGGAATATTGGTGGTGATAAAAGAGAAGGAGATAATATATAAAAGATTGAGGTATTTTGGACGTTTTACTCTATTAATAATAAGACAAACAATCATATCACATGTACTTTTGAGTGGACACGTGTCAAGTTATAAAGGGGTAGAGCGGTAGAGCAGCATGACTCTTTTGGGAATTAGGATGACTTTTGATCAAAACGTGTAAACACACATGTACGCTTTGACCATTTTAGGAATTTTCTCTTTATATTACACATCATTAAAATTTAAGTCATATAATATTATAGATTAAATAATTATCTATATATTATATATATATTATATATACTCTATATTTATATATAATAATATATAATATATATTATATTAATTTCTAAATAATATATATATAGTGTGTGTGGAGTGTGTGTATTGTATTTGTATAACAGATGCTTACATTCGATGGTGGTAGAGAAAGAAATGAAATGGTGTCCGCGACACTGTGTCTTACCTATACGCAGTTGTCCGCATGAGTTGAAATCTCTTCCAGAATTAAGGTTATTCTCTCCACCATGTCTAACTTTGTTAGTATTAAGTCATAAGCATACATATGCAGTGTTAATAGAAGTATATTTTAATTTTGAATCTAGTTACTCTACCGTTTAATGCATGACAAAATGTTTACGGTAGCATTTCTCTGTATAATTATAATTATGATCCAATTGGATAAAATTAAGAACCCCATTGACTAAGTTTACACTTTGCCCCTGTAATATACTCAAGAACCCCTTTTGACTCTATTCTGCTAGAACTGTTAATCGCCTGTGCTAATCAACAGAGAAATAGTCCTTCATCTTTAGCTCATCTCATCAGGTTAATAACCAGATTAGACCTGCATATCAACAATGAGAACTGATGCTGTACAAGAATTTTTTTTAATACTCACTATATGCTTGGGAACTATAATTTTATAAACCTTCAAATAGTGTTTTTGAGTGCCCTTGTTTTGAGTGCTTTGTTCTCATGACCGTGAATTATAAATTTTGCTAGTATCTTGATTGTGTTTTTTATAAGATTCTTACCTTTATTTAACCAAAGATTTGTCTGGTACACTAAATTCTAATATAGAATTTAGAGAAATCTGCAAATATGCTCCTTGTGGTTTCCCAAATTTGCAGATTTGCTCCCCAACTTCACGAAAGTGCAGGCGGCCTCCCCAAAAAGAAACTTGTGTCGCATTCATGCTTCCATGGCAGGGAGACGAGTGCATGGAGTTCAATTCCCATTGCATATTCGTGCTCCCTGGCAGGGAGCTACGAGTGCAATGAAAGCTTTAAACATGGGACGCGGCACTGCACTGTCGTGAAGTTGGGGAGAGTAAGTCTGCAATTTTTGCAAACCACAGGGAGCATATTTGCACTTTTCTCTAGAATTTAAAATCTTGTTCCAATAGATTACAAAATTCAAAAGTAGAAGTGTATGGGAATAAAAGATATGACTGATTGAGACTTGGATATTAATAATATGCACAGGTTTGGGACAGTGGTGGAGATGTTAGATATTTCCTACTTGAACTTCGAAATCAAGACAAGAGCTCAATTTTTATCTAGAGATGTTGTCTATGGGGTCTATTTAGTCTTCAAATTTTGTGATTCAAGAAACTTTTCAAGCAAACCTATGTACGTTAACCTAAATTATAGAAAGGGACACGGAAGTCTACATTCATATTTTGCAACATGGAGAGATGAGCAGTGGATGATGATTGAGTTGTACCGTTTCTTGAATCAGAACCAAGATGACGTTTTTGAGTTTCTAGTTGAGAGCTTTTCATCGTACTATTGTGGAGGTGCTGCAGTTTATGTCGAAGGCATTGAATTTCGAGCCATTGACAAAGTAAGTTTGAAAATATCCCTTGGTTCCATTATATGTTCTTTTGTTTAAGTTATATATAGGGGATATGAATGCACGGTAACAAAAAGAATCATGTCATAAGTTTCATATCTACATAAGTGATATTAAACAGGTGAACAAGAAGAGAACGAAAAAAATTGAAGGAAGCCCAACAAGTCTTAGAATCAGACATTAATGTGGGTCAAGCGCAACAATTGCCAACTAAATTTGAAGAAATATTTAAGATATATAGAAACTATGACAAGTTGTTCTGGTTGGGCGAAGTCGAAGGAAAGAAATTTCTTGTGCTTTCGGCAAAGGCAGCTTTATACAAATTTTCTAATGTGGATATTTTTACTTCAAAACCATCAGCCAAGTCGAGGTTCGCTTCTTTTTTTATTGTTATATAACTAATTTGTTAAATCTTAATTGCTTACTGGTTAATTAGTTAAAATTTCGTGAATAGATGGTTGATTAAAGTTTCACTTCTTGGATTTAGTTTCATGTTCTTGAGAAGTATGTAATCATAAAATCTATTGTACATGCAGATTTCAAGAGGTGATTGAGCTTTTACCACAACAAGTATTTCATCTCAAATGCACGATCAAAAGTCAAATGTTGTCACCGGTTACGGAATATGTGTGTTACCTTGTGTTTAAGGTTTCAGAAAAATGCCAAGGGCTGCATTGTCCGGTGAAAGTACAAGATGTACTCCATAAAGAAAACACCGAGGCTGAATTTGTTTATTTTATGACCCCGAGCTCATTGAACATAAATGGTATCACTCGGGTTCCAAAACAAAGGGAAGATGGATGGATGGAGATTCAAGTGTGGAAATTTAATTCAGCTCATGAATTCAAGGATGGCTCTCTTTCTATTGATATGAAATTTACAAGTCATGAAGGAATTATGTCTGGCCTCATTGTATGTGGGCTCGAGTTTCGGCCAGCGTAAGAAAAATTTCCCCACTAATCAAAATTCGTTATTACATTGAGTATCAGCAAAGATAAAACCTGCAAACCTTACGCGGCAACCTTGAGGACCAAACTTTTAGCTTGAATCATCATTGAGAGGAATGACCTTCGTTAAACTTTTAAGACTTTTAAAGATGATTCATGCTAATAGTTTATAACAAAAATAATTTGTGTCAAAATGTATACCCAGTGCCAAGATTCTAATGAATCAGTTTTAGTACATACCCATATGATGAAATCGCGTAAAAAACGTCTGTCTCGTTGAGTTTGGTTAATAGGGTTTTGATTATGTATGTGTCGTGTGGGAGTTTGGATAATGCGCGTAAAGTGTTTGATGAAATGTCTAAAAGGGATTTTAATTCTTGGGTGATTATGATCACGGGTTATGTTGATAATGGCGAGTATGTATAATGTATAGTTGTGGGAGTTTTCTGGTTAGTTGGATTATGGTGTGTGTGCTTAAGGCGTGTGGGGAGACGATCAATGTGGAGCTTGGGGAGCAAGTTCATGGGTGGTTGATGAAGTCGGGGTATGGAGGTGATTTGTTTGTAGGGAGTTCGTTGATTAGTTTTTATGGGAAGGTTGGGTGTTTCGAAGATGGGGATATGGTTTTTGATCAGATTGGTTCGAGGAGAAATGTAGTGGTTTGGACGGCTAGGATTATTAATCATTGCAAGGAGGAAAGGTTTCGTGAGGTTTTTGATGTTTTTAATGAAATGGGGAAAGAGGGTGTTAAGAAAAATAGCTTTACATTGTCTAGTGTACTTAGTGCTTGTTCTAAGATAAGTGACGATGGAAACTGTGGTGAACAGGTTCATGCTAATGCGATTAAGTTAGGATTGGCGTCGAAGAGTTATGTGCAGTGTGGGTTGGTTAATATGTATGGGAAGTTCGGGTTGATGAATGATGCAAATAGGGTTTTTAATATGAATGAAAGTAGGAGGAATCGCGCGTGTTGGAATGCTATGTTGACTAGTTTGGTACAAAACGGGTGCCTTGTTGAAGCCATTAAGTTTCTTTATCAGATGAGGGCGGCTGGTGTGCAGCCTCAGGAATTGTGGCTGAATAAATTAAGGTCGTTGTGCGGGAGTGAAGTTATAGAAATCAAATAGCCAGTGAGGTGGTTAGGCTCATTGCTTTGTTGTGACTTGTGACACCTCCTTTCCGTAGCTTAAATTCGAGGGATATCTATACTATTTCCGTGATCTGAGGAATTAACCTAAAAGGGCCTCTAGCATTTCTCATGTGACAATATAAATTAACAGCAATTTCATATTCGTCTCAATAAGGATGATTATGTCACAAAACGGGTGCCTTGTTGAAGCCATTAAGTTCCTTTATCAGATGAGGGCGGCAGGTGTGCAGCCTCAGGAATTGTGGCTGAATAAATTAAGGTCGTTATGCAGGAGTGAAGTTATAGAAAATTAGAAATCAAATAGCCCATGAGATGGTTAGGCTTGAAGTGTGTGAATACTGAATAGTGATTGGTCATTTATCTGAATTTAGTTAGTCCTGCTGCAAGTGGTACCGGTGGTTAGGACATATTATCCGTTGCTCGAGTCATGACCTTTCTAATCTTTAAAACCTTCTTGAACAATACTGGAAACATTGTTGATGGTGGTTAGTTTTATGGTGGGTTTTACGTCAGCGATGAAGATGGTGATTGGTTGTTTGATAGCGGTGGTTTATATGCCAACAGGTATGTATGTTTAGAGTTATTTCAATTTTATGAATATTTTTTTTTTGCTAAATTATAAATTCAAAAGTAAATTAAAGGTTGTAAGGACAATAAGTATCTTTTGAACATAGGGGATTTAACGGAAGCTAGACATAATCTGGGTGCGGGTGCGTTCTGAGGGTTTACGGACACTCGTGGATTTTTGCAGGGCAGCGCTAATTTAATTTTAAATTCTTGAATTTCTGTAAAATGGTCTTCGTTCAAAAAATTGTGTAACTAGTCTTTGTTTACTTTTCTTAACGGATGTTTGGTCAAAGAACCTGTTAAAAAGCGCCAACCGATGGAATCCGTATTTTTTTGAAGTAAATGAACGGTAAATGCAATTTGATGTAATTACATTAACAATATACTCGTATGTAATTAGCTATGATTTTATAATATAAAAATAGGTTAAACAAACACTTATCCTCACTAAAATTTACGACCTGTTATTGAACCCGTCTGTGAGTTGTACCACCATTAGTGAATTTACATATATCAATTGATCAAAGTTATAACTGTTTTAGCTGACTTAGAAAAGTAGAATTTGTCAAGGAGAATAGAATTAGGAATGAAGTCACCGCACACAATGACAATAAGAAAAGATTAGCATCTAATCACACAGCTAATAAGCAACAAATGGTTTATATTTTATTGCAAGTTGGCTAATGATATACAACAAGACATGTAATAATTGATGGCCAAACCAATAAAATATATAGAGTACTAAGAATTGTTTATAAAATTTTCACATTTTTCGATCTTGTGTTTCTTCTGACTTTTTTCTCATCAACAACCCCCTTCTAAGATTAAATATATAACGCGTGAAGACTTTTGAGCTACCATGTTAGTATACTAATTTACCTATGTAAGTTGTATAATTAATATATTTACCATAAAATTATACTAAGATCATATAACAAAGACAATCAACAAATTAAAAGGTAGGAACAGGTCTCTAACCTAATGAAACCACTGTGTGGCATCAAAATCAAAACGTCATGAGTTTAAGTCTTAGCTGGGACAAAAGTATATACAGATGTATGATGAATGTCTGACTATATGCCCTTGATAAAACACTTAAATGAAAATGGTAGATACTAGATAGCGATATATACGAATTAACACACCAATTATGGCACAGACACATGCCACAATCATTGATGTGGATCATCAAAAAGGCAAAAATGAGTAGCAAAACTTATAATAAACACTCAACTTCATGATAATAACTACTAAAAAATTTATATGAATCGTAGGATTGCTGCTTCAGTAAGAAACTCAATTTGTTTTTTTTAGCTTAAGTTTGGCTTTTGGGACCACTCAACCTTCAAAGTTGAATTTAATTGTGTTCGTTTTAAAACTCTTAATAACTCTTTCAATTGACTATACTTAAAAAAAACAAATAAAGTAACTCTTTCAATTGTAGTATCGAGGTGGTTGCTGCGGATATGTAAGAATCTTATGAAGAAATATTAATAGAAAAACTTGTAGATCTACTATCATGATATTTACGATTAAAGTGTGAATTAATTCTACCCTCTTTCTTCTTTTAGATCCTTTTGTAACCCAAACTCCCTTTTTGTAGCTCAGTTTTTTACTTGATAATCAAATAATGTCTTCGCTCAATGATCTTGCTCACCTAAAAATCCCCCTTGAAAATATACTATCCGCCACCAACAACTTTGATGATAAAAATGTCGTCCGTGTAACTGGATTTTCGAAGGATTACATGGGAAGATGGAGAACAACAGTTTTGGATGGAGATTTCCTTGCTCTCTAGTCTGAAGCATAAAAATCTGGCTTCCATTGTTGGTTTTGTGATGAAAAAATCATCATTAAGAAGCATTAGAGCAGGGGAAGTCTGAGGAACTATATAAGTGACCCCATGTTGTTGACAAGGGAGAAAAGATTGGAAGTAGGTGTCGGTATTGCACATGCATTGAGTTACATTCATTATGATGAGCCGCGCGAATTAATGTAATACACCGGAACATTGACAGTTGCACAGTTTTACTAAATGATAACTGGGAACCCAAGTTATCTTATTTTGAACTTTCCATGAAGATTAAAGCATCTCAAAGGCACCATTCTTTCCATACTGATAAAGTATGGAGTACGAACGGGTATACTGACCCGATATATATTAAGACTAAAAGTGTGAACCACAAGTCGGATATGTACTCCTTAGGGATAATATTGTTTAAAGTACTGTGTGGTAGGAATTCAGTAAGTGATGAACAAGGTAATAAGTATTTGGCTCCGCTGGCCATCTTCCATTATAGAGAGAAAACACTATATGATATAATTGATCGGGATCTATGGAAACAAATGCATCTGCAAACATACAGCGTTTTTGCTGAAACAGCATATGATTGCTTAAATGAAGAACGATCCCGACGCCCAGATATAGGTGAGGTTGTCAAAAGACTTGAGAAAGCTTTGGAACTTCAGTTGGCACATGAAAACAGGCTTGTAAGACTTTCTTTTTTTCTCTTTTATGGTTCTGTTATTTAACATACCTAAAAATCGGTATTTATTACTACTAGTTTACTAATTAGTGTTGTAATTGATGTTAAAGGATATGGCTGAACCCGAAGGTAAGCTAGCGGGAAAACAAAAATTCGGGAGTAGGGTAAGCAATGTCTAGTACTCTTATAATCCTTATGTTCGATTATTCGGTTTGGGTATTTTCTTTTTCCTGAAGTATATACCAAATGTTACAGTTATTAGTGGCAAAAGTGTATATAGCGTTGATTTACTCAAATAGAACTAACAAGGTAGTAAAAGAGGCCTAGTATTATGAACTTCTTCACGTTACCTAGACATCAACAAGAAGAACATTATGGTTAACAACCAAAGATAAAACCAAAGAAGAACACTTAGCTGAATATTAGGAAACTTTAAAAACTAACATGTATCAGCTGTTTAAATGTGTAAAACAGTCATCATAATAGACAGACTTAAGAAATTGAGTAATTCAATAAATTTACTCAACTATTCAAGATGGTTGAGAAATATGACAAAATGTAACCTTTCCATCTTCTTCAAAATATCAGAACTCAAAAACCTGCAAAATAATGTCTCGCCATCTTGACCAGTTCATGACCCTTCCTTTTTTTTTTAAACTTGGCATTCTCTATGATGAAGTGCACCCCTTAGTTTTTTTTTTCTTTCTATTTTCTCTTGGGTAAGCACACTTTGTAATTTGATTAATAAAATATTCAAATGAAATTATATCTACACTACATGTAGAAATAAGAGGGTATGCAAGTGCATGCTGTGTGTTAGCAAGGTAACTGGATTCTCCTCAATTTAGGAAATTGTGATTAATTGTTGTCAACTAAAATAGGCAAAAAAACAAAACAAAACCTCACGGGTCTAGTTTGGACCAAACATTTCAAAGTTGATTTCTACATTTTGGTGTTGTGGCACTACTTTGAAACTATTATTTTGTTTAAAAAATCATTGAACCTATCTTATATATCTATTGACAACAGGCCACCTAGTCGTGTTTGTTCTTAAATCAACACTCTGCCTAAGACATCTTTTTGGTCAACTCTAGGTTAATACGATATCTTATTTTAGATATGATTAAGAGCTTCTATGGAGTATATATAACAAATACATTGCAATCTATTGGCAAGCTCTTCAACTTTGTGTTTTTGGAAGTCATGGTTTTTGTGATAATTAAAGTGATATTTATCAAATGACAGTTCCGAAGCCTCAGAATAGAATTAGAAGCTATAAAATCAGCAACAAACAAGTTTGATGATGCCCATTGCATCGGAAAAGGAGGATTTGGGAAAGTTTACAAGGGAGAACTCATCCATTCGAAAGGCCGGTCAGTTGTTGCTCTAAAGCCTCTGGAATGTGCATTTGGCCAAGGAAATCCTGAGTTTTGGAAAGAGATCATTATGCTTTCTCTCTACAAGCATGACAACATTGTCTCTCTCTTAGGGTTTTGCGACGATTGTGGCGAGATGATTCTCGTTTATGAATATGCATCAAAAAGAAGCCTAGACTTGTATCTTAATGACAAAGATCTGACGTGGGTACAGCGACTTGAGATATGCATTGGGGCGGCTCGAGGGCTTGCTTACCTCCACAATCCTGGTAGGACCCAACAAAGAGTCTTGCATCGCGATATTAAAAGTACCAATATCTTATTAGACGAAAACTGGAATGCAAGGATAGCAGACTTGGGTCTATCCATGTTTGGACCCGCAAACCAAAAATACACTTTTCTTGTCTCCAATGCTGTAGGGACAATCGGGTATTGTGATCCATTATACGTCTAGACAGGTCTACTAACTAAAGAGTCAGATGTCTACTCCTTCGGGGTAGTGTTGTTTGAACTGTTGTGTGGGAGGTTGAGTATTGGCAACAGCCAGGAGCGCCAACCATTGACCGAATTGGTCCGTAAATGCTACAAACAAAATACCATGGATGAAATTATTTTTGGTAATAGTAAGGATGAAATAAATCCTCATTCTTTGAAGACGTTTATAACAATTGCTTATCAGTGTTTGAAGAGAGAACGAGAACAACGTCCATTAATGATCAAGGTAGTGAAAGTACTTGAAAGTGCACTACAATTGCAAGTAAGTTATTTTTTTGTGTACTTTTTTGTTATATTCGTTCATGTTAATATGATCTCTAGAGTAAGAAGCATGGTCTATGTAGTTTTTATGATATTAGGGATTTCGTCCTTCGACTTTGTTGGTACATGAATAGTTGTAATTCATAAATTCGCATACAGTAGTCTCTTAAGTAATATCATTATTAGGATATTAAGAACCATATGTACTTATAACATAGTATATGCCTCTTATTAGGTCTCTAATGTGCCACCGCCACCTAGCTTATCTCCTGCAGAACCGTCAGCTTCTAAAAAAAAGGCCTTTTAGTCCTTCGACGTCAATGCAACAAAGGTATGTGGATTAGTTGAGTCGCACAATCAGCGGGACAAACGTAACACATTATATTTTGGTTAGTTTTATTAGTGTGTATTAACTTTGTATTGTTACTTTGTAGTTCTCCTTCTGAGAGTTAGCATTCAGCTAGTTCAGTTTCGAACCACACACCGAATGAGAACGGTCGGCCAGCACCTGGACGTTTAAGAGGGCGCAGACCAAGAAAAGTTGGATCGTAGTTGATTCAACATTAACACCAACTAGTGTATAGCAATTTAATGTACTTGTGTCTTTGTATCCTCTATTCCATAGTGATTCATATGTTATTTTAAAGTTATTTTACGCATTTACTTAAACTAGATGAATACCCACGCAAAGCAACGACATATAACGGAAAATAATTATACTTGCAAAATCGTGGTTTTGGTGTCATCCTTAATGCAACACTTACGGGTTAAATTTGAAGTCATTACGAGAACAAAAAAATATTATGATATAAACGAAAAATAATAAAAGTTTAAGGATTTCATGATTAAACATGTTATTCATTTTAAGTTTTCAAGTTTTTTTTTCCATTGGGTTGACTAGTCAACAAATCGTTGAAAAAACAATGTTTGGGCACAGTTTGGGCTTTGGAAATGGACCTTTTGGGCTGAATTTTTCTTCACTTGCTTAATTAGTTATAGGCTTTAAGCTCTTGGTTTAGTCTACCACTAATCTTCAAATAATCCCTTCTTAATCTTCAAAATCTTCATATGGATTGTGTTCTACCAACGAAGAGCCTAAAGAAAGCACGGAGAAAGTGATAAGTGTTCCTTATAGGTTCGTAGAATTAGGGATGTAAACGAACTGAACGTTCAATGAATATTTCGTGAACCGTTCGGTAAAAGGTTGGTTTATGTTCGTTTATTTTATTAAATGAGTGAACATGAACAACATTTTAGATTCGTTTAGTTAAATGAACGAACATGAACAAAATTCTTGTCCCTTCATTTATGTTCGTGACCATTCGATTATTCGTTCGTTTATGATCATATATCTGTTTATGTTCGTCAATCGTATATTTTATTACACAGTTTTAAAATTGCATTACTTATACAAAACAACACTTATAAAACACAATATTGTGTATATTTTTATAAAGTTTTTGTTTATTTTTTACTGTAACACCCCCGTCCCGACATAGAAACGAGAGGTCACAAATAATGACAAAGCAACTACACCTGAAGGACCAATTATATAAGAAGGCTCATAAATAAGCAATGTTCAATCATAAACCAACATCAGAGTTTACAAGGTTCAAGCTTCAATATTATTTAATACTAGGTCCAAAGATAAAATTAAAGTAAATAAAATAAAGTCTCCAAGCATGGTCTCTAAGGTCCAACTAGCTCTCTTCAATCATAAACCAACTAGCTTTCATCACACAACTTGCCCAGTGCGCGAATGTAGAAAACAAATAACAATAGCATAATATATAAGAGTGAAGAGAGAAAAATACCAAGAGATAATAAAGAAAATTTTCCCGTCATACAAACACCCCAGCACCTAATTAATCAAAAAGATAAAGGCTGAAGGAAAGGTTTGAGATATTTATACCGAGTATCTTACATCATATCATATCAAGTGCACTCCACGTGCTAAAAATCATATCATATCAAGTATCACAAGGATACACTGGTCGCGACTCCAATGCATCAAAAATTATATCGACGAAAGGTGTGTATGACACTACATCACTCGACCGCATGGCCATATCAGACCATAGACATATCATATCATAACATAGCCTAGGATGCATCCATACGCTTCCCCGAGTACTTTAATCATAATCATAATGCTATCGCCATAAAGGCTCCCACACTAGCAAATCATATCATAATAAAAAGGCTCTCCCACGAGCAAACAAAATCATATTATAATCATAAGGGGAAACGTTTTGGACTGATCACGCCGTCACAGATAGTGTCACGCCATTGATGCCACAATGACGCGGCCATGGTACCTCCATGGCTAGTTGCTCGGTATTCCTAACTCCTGTCTACATATCTAGGGTTCTATGGTAGCACAGTGAACATATAAACCAACCAAACCCTACTCACGTTAGGCATCGTGTGTAATTTGTTAATATAAATTAATGTTGAGAAAAATCCTTTTTAGCGTGAAGAAAAAAGAAAGATAAACAGAAAGGTTATTGGATACCTGTGAGTGTTGGTTGTTTCTGTAATGTTGGACCGTCTTTTCTCAGGATCTTGTAGTCCAGTTGATTGTACGAAAGAAAATTGAAGTAGTGCTTTGGAAATTCTTTTGATGGTGGTATACTGTGAAATTTTGTATATTTCCCAAACCTTAGAGTTGTCTCGGTTTCCAATGTCTGCTGAAAGTTACTTATTGGTATACACACGAAACCAGATATCCTATATGCCGACCCGTCTTGAAGAAGTGAGCTGAAGTAAGGAATGTCGTGAATACCCATATTTGCCTGAATTGCGTTTCCTGTAAATAGTAGATGATTCTAAGAATTGTGGCAGCAGGGTACACAACAGGCTACACAGTAACACAAAGTGGACGATAAAAAATGCAGCTCTTATTAGAATGCAACAATAGTCAGTTGGTGCTGGCTTTGGTGGCTTTTGATTCACCCATTTTTGGTATACCTTCACTTCTAGAGTTTTGTTTCTGTCGCCTGTCGCCCGGCTTTAAATCTGATATGCACACCCTCCGATCTTTAGAATATCCTTTAAGCCGCTCCCCGTACCCAAATCAAGATGAAGCTTTTGTTGGAATTTGGTAGTCAGTTCCGCTAGTTATACGTTAGAAATACGTGAGCCTATTGGGGGCACACGCGTTAAACACATAGAGTATGTTTTACTTCACGATAATATTTAAATATTCGTTATTTACCGTTAATTGTTTAACTAGTATAATGAATATTTAAAATAATAAACCGAGGGAATAAAACGAACAAACCCAAACCCGAGGGATGCCTTTATTTGGCCGAATCCCATAAGGTTCTAGGAAGGGGTGTTTGTTCGGTTTTGGAGAAAGGAGGGGAAAAGGGAAACTTAGTTTTCTTATTCTACAAGAATTGTGGTAGGGTTGTGCCTATATAAACACACTAGTTTCATAGCCCGCCCGGATGGGCGGGCTAGTTTCATAATCTTACTTAACGAATTCTAATTGGACGTAAATAAATCATCAATAACGCAAAATATCTTAAACACAAAAATTGAAAAGAGAAAGAATGTTCATATATACATGTAAAAAAATATAGTATAAGTATTTGTCGAACATTACACATGTTGTGCCAATACCGCCTATGGGGCTGATAGCCTGGATAAATAGAAGTTGTCTTCATAGTAAGTCTTTGGCTCCATCAATCCTTCAAAGCATAGTCTCAAATCAATTTCAACTTCTACAAATGAAACATTACTGACAAGTTAATTTTTTTATTGAATAACTGTAACTTTAACACAAATGCTACACAATAATTAACAAAACTATGCCCAAAACCAATTATATAGCTATGCAATATATGAGTAGCAGACAATGAAAATCCCTTGATGAGATTTTGATCTAGCAGAAATGTAGCAGACAATGAATGACATAATTGATTCATATGGAGTTTATTCCTAATGGACCTTCACAATAACATACATCATTCGCCAACACCTAAGTTTGTTTTTTTTTATTTTGGGATAATTACATAGATCATTGACATACAATTCTCTTAGGTTCATGCACCTCTTAGTTATTTGTATAACTTAAATTATGTATGTTGTAGCAACATTTTTTGTATTGTTTACCAAAATGTTCTTTATAATATTTCGATCTAGATATTAGTACCTTTATTTTATTCGTTAACACTTGTGCACTATGTGAGAAATTGTACAGAATACCTACGTTAACTGAATGGTGAAACTATTCTCCAAATTAATCACTTGGTAAATAGTGGTCGACCAACCCACCTGACACTTTTCCACCCGCGTGTCTGATTCCCCGTTTTTCCATCTATAGATAAATTCGTAAGGTCACATGGGTTAAAGTCAAGCAACAACAATCTCATAGCAGAAATGTTACCAAAATGCTATATTTACTTATTACTCATTTATATGGTGTACATGCAATAAAATTGGGAGTTGTAAAGCAGGAATCACCTGAATCGTTTGTCAAACCAACCCATGCCTTCTGTATAGAATACAATGCCATTATCTCAACAATCCGTGTTAATATAAGATACTGAAAATTAGTTTCATTGTTTGAAAGGAATTATAAAAGAAAACAATATCTATTTGTTGAGAAAATATGAAAACAAACATACATTGCAGATTGTGACAACGTGAGTCTGCAACTGACCTGACTGTGTGGCATTCTGCTGATTTAACGCTTCCATAATATATATATTGTTAACTGATGTTGTACTTTGCTAATTTAACGCTCTTTCATAATACTATACTTGAAACAACAATTTGGCTCTGTTATCATATTAATTAACGCTGCAAATACATAAAGGAGTGACATGGCTATGGTTTCAAACATGTAAAAAATAAAGTAACAGTACGTAAAAAACATTCATGCTACATAGGTTGTTTATGGTTTATATCAATTTTAAAAACAAAATGAGATGTAATCATCCTCATTAAAGACACTACTATTTAACAAATGTAAAATGTAAAAAAAAATTGATTTTAGTGAACCTTACACATGCAAGAAGATTAAATGTTCAGGCAAGATAAATGAAAAGTACTATTTCTTCTTGCGTGCCCTCCTGCTAGTTTCTTTGGATCTGTAGATAAATACTCCACCACCTCGATCATATCACTAAAATAAACATTTACAAATTTCATATTAATGAGTTTAATGTTATTGATAAGGCTTATTGTCTAAAATATATACCGAAAGTCGAACTTGGTTTTCCAAATGCACATGAACGTTTAATTCTTCAACAATATTGGTCAAACGAGAGAGCATCTGAGCCAACTTTGAGTGCAATAAGTATTATATGCACAAATGATGTCATTTATGAACAGACACATAAAATCATAAGAATACCTAAAAGTAAAAGCGGAAGCAGAAGCCAAACCTAGCGCTCTGCAAGTTCCCCTCTTCTAGTGAACTCAACTCGGAAAGAAACATTCAGATTGTGAATCAGTATACCAAAAAGTACAGGTTTGACTTGTTTAGTCAATCGCTAAAGCCGGACACATCAACTTTCAAACTAAGACCATCCAATCCCTTCTTAATCTTGTAACCCTTTTTTTTAGTTAATGCTATTATCATATCCACGACTTCTTTAGTCAAGCGCCTCGTTCAATAGCCTCCATCGCTTCTGTCAAACCAAATGAAATCAATATTTAATAGTTCATTTAAGGGGAAAGCATCTTAACAACATTTAAGATAGATGCAGCCAAGGTTGCTGATTCTAACCAAATAAATAGAAGATAAAGTATCTATATATAATGTGCCTTATTGTGTTGATTATTCTTCTTTTACTAAAATCTAATGCTCTATAAGCAGAATGGCTGTAGTGACCACCAAACCATAAAAAGAAGCACCTTCCAAACATGTAATGACCCCAAGCCTTCAAATTTAAATAGCAGAATTAGTAATGCAGAAAATAATAGAAACAGGTGTACGATACATGAAAAGTCCATTATAAAACATACCTTCATCCATTGTATCACCATGAAATTCTAGATCCACAGAAAATACTTTCTAGTGACTTACCACCATGTATTTAAAATTGGCATTTGACGGTATTATAAACTTATTTTGTCACATGTCGCCAACCATGTGAAGTTAGGATTTGTGATGCATAACCGAGATGGTGGCCAAATAAGAACGAAGAAAGAGCTGCCATGATGACATGTGGCAATGACCAGATCCAAGGTGCGTTTCCAGATCCTTTTCTAATATCCTCTATAAAAAAATAAAATGCCATACGTTGTCACAAATTTGAAACACATATTAATGCATATAGATATAATTAATAATTCAAATGTTTGTTAGATACAATTCACAAAGAGTAAGACTTGTTTAGTTGGTGTTTAGAAGCTACTTGTTGAAATGCCTTCATAACAATTAGCTATTCAATAACCGACAATATCAACCTTTTAACATGATTGAGTGTCGAAAACTGATTTTCAGTATATAGGCACATCATGGCTTGCAAGTTGGAATTAACCTAAAAGGGCCTCTAGCATTTCTCATGTGACAATATAAATTAACCGCAATTTCATATTCGTCTCAATAAGGATGATTATGTCACATAAATCATGTGTCGTCCTACTGGCCTTAATTTTCTAGTTCATTACATAGTTATATTTTATTTGTAATAACATATATAATGTGATATAATACAACAAAGTATCAGATAATATGTATGCATGCCTAACAAAAACAAAATCAAATGTAATAATAAACAACCAAAACGAACTACAATCATACACATACCATCAAACTTACTAACAAAAGTAATCTCCTTCTGTTCCATTGCAACAAAAGGGTTTAGTGAATCCAATTAACACAAACTCCTCTAAAAAATTGCAATGTAAACATAAGTATAAGAAGTATAATTTTGGATCAAAAATTATAAATTGTTAAACTAATTAATAAGAATGGTCAAACACAAACTGTTATATAAACATACCTTTCACAATTGAGATGAATAACCGTAAATATAGTTGATTTATGGTGTAACATCCGATTTGTTGTGTTGTTAAAAGGTTAAAAATGATGATGAAATCCGTTTAGTGCATTATTAGTCGCGAGCTTGATTAATCTGTAAAAAAACACAAAGCAATTGAGAAACACAAAATATTTAACCTGTGCAATTAGAAAGAAATGCAATTAACAACAAAAAAGTTAAATGTATGAATCTTAATACATCAAAAAGGAGCTTAACTTAGAACAACTATACCTCTCGGTAAAAGCTGAAAAGATATCCACAACAAAGTAAGGCAAACATACCTAATTGGAATAATTAAACTAAAATCAGTTTTCATCAATCAAATCGAATAACATTTAATTTACATCAAATCTGGTCGAAATTATCGACGGCCAAAGGTACTTCTAAAATTTACTCTTTTCGAATCTTCGTCTGCTTAATATGGATCTGAATTAGTTGTTTTATTCATCACACGCTAATATTAATGTTGATTTTGAAAATAAAAAAAATCAAACACGCGAAAGAGCAACATGGGTGTTGTTTTGATTCAGTAGATAAAAACATAGTTTAATTTAAGGTTAGTTTGTTGCTGTGAATTTTAGAGTGAATTTGAATTGATATGATTCTCTTGATTTGAATTGTTATATAATTTAGGAATGTTTTTTGAAAAGTCAAAGATATTGTCTCAAATGTATAACCCAAGAATGAATGTATAGTCGAAATTGTAGGAGGGATTTTAGGAAAGTGCAAAATGTCCTAAATACCCATGTTTTTATACTGTTATTGCCTAGTCACCAAAATGTTCCCATATTGCCCTTTGAGTCATCATTTCCAGTCAGTAATAAATTGCCATGTCACCATGTCTAGTAATCATGAAATATTTCATGCCTTGCCCCATATATAGGTAGAAATATAGGTCAGAAACACAATAAACCATATTAAATCTGCCAATAAAACATACTAAAACTCTAACTTTGCGACATGTTAGGTAACGAAAATGGCTCTTCCAAGCTTAGATTTGGCTCTTGTCATGAACACCTCGCCAATATCTTTAGGAATTTCGTTAAGAATAAATGTTGCGGTCTGATATGTGCTTAAACACACATCATTTATACCCCGAAAAACACTATAAATCAGGCTAATAACCATAAAATACGAGAAATTATATTGCAAATATGTTTGTATTGTGTTATTATGTCTTAGAGGTACAAAGGATTGAAAACGAAGCAAAAACGGTAATTTTCGGGTATCTTTCGACGATGTTTTCGTGTTTATCGAGATTCAAACGAAGTTGTGAAAATTCCCCAAGCACACCATTGGAAAGAGCACGAAATTACGAGTCTAACGGTACCGGCCTTTCTATCTTAAACCCTCCTTATTTGAACCCTGTCACGTTTTAAATTGGACCTTTTATTTTATTGAACCTGGTCCAAGTCATTATGGCCTAAATAATTAATTTGGTATATGTTTATTGAAGCTATGCCCAACTCAGTTGGTAAACTGAGTTGGGTTTAAGTTTCAATCCAAGAGTTCGCTTGTTCGAGCCCCGGCTTGGACATAGTTGGGGTATTATCACCTCAGGCCACGTGACCCACTCAGGTGGTGCCACGTGGAACCCGACCCGACCCAAACCTTGACCCGACCCGATCCAGACCCATCGTTGACCAGCGGTCAACCACCGTTGACCGGTGGTCAGAGGGTGGTTGACCAGTGGTCGACCACCGTAACCACCATTGACCGGCGACGTTGACCACCATTGACCGTCGGCTTTGACCTGCCACGTCAACGATGACGTGGACGCCACGTCAGCTGCCACGTCATGCGGCTGGCCAATCAGAGGCTGCCACATGGCAGCTCTGACACATTACTGTGCATGTGTACGAGGTTTTGGAGGCAATGAGATGCTGCCACGTGTATGCGTCAGTACGAGGTTCAATCATTGGGGGTTCAGTACGAGGTGCAGTGGTTCAGAAATGATTAAGTCGGGTAAGAGTCTTCTAGATTGACACGTGGCGTGAGCAGATTGGCTATGAAGAAGGGCAGTCCTGGCATTAATAAAATAAAGGGGGTTTTAACCATGGGAAAATACCAAAATACCCATGCTACATGGGCTATATATTGAAGATCACACCAGACGCATGGGGGATATCTTTCATTCATTTTCTTTACTTTTACCTTTTAGCTTTATTAGTTTAGATTAGATGTAGAAGTAGAATAGTGGTAGCTTATTTTAGCTTATTGGATCTAGCTTATTTGTACTTGTGGGCTTTATAATGAAGATGCTTTCTTTTATAAAGGTTGGTATTATTTATGCTTATTTTCTCTCCTAATCATCTCTTTTTCTTATTTTATCTTTTAAGCTTATTTCCAAATAAGCTCTTGTTAGTTTATTTATTTTTAGATCTTAAGCTTAGTATTCGAATATAGTCTTTATACCTTATTTCATCTAGCTTATTTTTATATCATACCCAAAAAACGTAACAATAATGTTCACCCATATGGAAATTTGTAATACATGGGTTTATCACAAAATAACATCTCACTTATACTCCTCTTTGCTTTTGTCTAGCTCAACAATATTGAGCCCGACAATACTAAACCTAAGTACAAGTAACCCACTTAATCTCACAACTTTAATCTTTCTCACAAATAACCACGCCTACACACTTGTTTCATATCTCAGCCACCAACTTTTTTTCTTTTCTTTAAAAATCCAAGAACACTCTTTGTGTAACCCATTGCTCTTAGAATGACTAATGCAATGTCCTTTAGAGTGACTCTAACCTTTAGCTACACTGATTTGCAAAAAGAAAAAAAGAAAAACACCATGGGCATATCACATGTGCCAAACAAAGAGCATGTGTCGATATTGTTTACTTCCTGGTCCACATTGAGGTCCTATTCTCCATGCTTCATCTCGTTATTTCCAAAAGCTTCATTTGAGAAAATTATTTCCATGGGTAGTTGACCCTTTTGCTGTTTTGACGGTCTTGGGATGTTTTATATTGGAAAGTGTGGCCAATGAATATCATGCAAATGTGTTATTTATAGGATCCAATAGACATGGTTGATGACTTTACGCATTTAATGGTGAGGAGATGATGTGAGCTCTCTATGTGGCATGGAAACCCGAAAGGGTTTTGGTCAGCTATTCATTCGAACCGTAGATAGTGGAAACCTGAAAAAAGGCTTTGGTCAATGTTTAGTGTCATTAAAGCATTTTAATGTGTAGCTTTAAACTAACATTTATAACTGATTAATAAGTATATTTATATGTTTCACATTTAGTTTTCTTGATCAATTGAGTTTTCATGCATATATTCTATGGGTTGTAATTGTTGTATGCCCAAAACCGCAATTGATCTTCTTCATCCGCTTCGTGTGGGTTATGGCAATTTTGATAGAGGGTTTCCAAACTTTAATACCTCAACATTAAATATAAGGATTGAATCTTTTAATATACGAGGCCTTCAGACCCGTGCGATGCACACGGGTTGTGTCTAATTCTTGATTGCGTAATGATTCTGTGAAGTGTTGATTGCATTTGGATAAAGTTTGCCAACTTAGGCATGCTTCTAGAGTTTTGTTTCGGTCGCCCGGCTTTAAATTTGATATGCACCACCCTCCGATCTTTAGAATATCCTTTAAGCCGCTCCCCATACCCAAATCTAGCCCCACAGTGCTCACACGAACACTCGCAATCACCAATATCAATATACCATGAGGTTACACCTGCAAACGACGAACAAATTTTAAAAAAAGAATCACAAACAGGAACCGAAAACAAAACACAATAGCACATAATAAAAAGGAAAAAAAGTAAAAAAAATTAAAAAACGTGTGCTAGCCTTCATTGTGCGCACTGCCAGATCCTACATTCTAAGTTGGCATAGCCTGCTTCGAAACACAATGAGCAGTAGATCGCCTTCTCTGATGCCACCTTAGGCTTTCGGATCGCTTCCTCTTTTGGATAATAGAGTAAGAAGACACGCGATCTGCACTATTCTATTATATAAGTATATAGGTCAGAAACACAATAAACCATATTAAATCTGCCAATAAAACATATTGAAACTCTAACTTTGCGACATGTTAGGTAACGACAATGGCTCTTCCAAGCTTAGATTTGGCTCTTGTCATGAAAACCTCGCCAATATCTTTAGGAATTTCGTTAAGAATAAATGTTGCGGTCTGATGTGTTTTTACAAGTTTTAAATTTATAATAACTAGAAATACCAATTTTGACTAAAAACACAACATTCGGGCAAGTATACCCTATCGAGTATAATATAGTATTAGGTAAGTCCAGGTCGTTCCATGGGATTTGTAGCAATGCACAGATTGTTTATCAAGTAACAAAGCTAATTGATTGTCACGGGTCAAATAGCCTAAACGTGTGTATAAAGCAAGCAATGAACATGGTATGATCCACATAACATAATAGATAGAGATAGAGCAAGACTTTATATAAACAAATCATGTAAGTCATGAATAACGGGTAATTACCATAACAAACATATCACCAAATATGACATTAGAATCCTTCGAGCTCACCATATACTACATCATCCACGAGCACATAAGAATGTTTATTATAATATGCATACATATGAATCCTCCCAACCCGTCGTCAACAAAGACAAGGGTCTTAAATATTATTTCACTTAGTTTGTTTATCAATTTGCCACACAATTCTCACAAGTATAGTATTGATTCGCGACTCAAAACTAACCACTACAACTACCCTTTTTGGCCTATGAAAGTTGCAATGATCAATCAAAAGATAAACAAGGATCCAAATAAAGATAATATCGAATTCATAAATATTCATATTCATAGTCATAGCAAAATCATCTAATATTATTCATGTTTCACATATTCAACATACGAAGAACAAAATACCAAAACCAATATTTCGACTATAACAACCACCAACCCAAAACTAATAATTTCATAATCAACCAACAACCAAATGCTACTAAGATAACCCGAAATATACCAAGTAACTTCTAGAAATCCGCAACGTATTACCAAATGGAGTGTTTGGTAACAAGGTTTACGGTGGCGATCTTAGGAGGATTTGGTGTGAATCCTCTAAGAATCAAAGTGGAAAGTGTTTAGATTCTGGAAATGGATGGTATGTGGTCTAGATATGGTGTTAAAACTCTGGGAATTCGTGGCTATGGTGGTGGTGGTGATATGGTGGTGAACGATGAATCAAATGGGTGTTTGGATCCTCATATTCTAAGATCCTCACCACTCCTTCCTCCTCTCCCACTTGATTGTAGAGATTGTATGTGTTTTTGTGATGTTCCATGGCTAAAATAAGGGTATTTATAGGCTTTAAAATACTCGGGGACCAAGAAAAGGATGAATGTGGTCGATTTTGAGGCTACATTCGCGTTTTTAATGCACCAGACTAAAAGTGCGACGCACATTTTTATTTGTGCGGTGCACTTACGGTGTTAATGCGGTCAAAGGCATTATTGAAGAAAAGTGCGCCGCACATTTTGGAAGTGCAACGTACTTGTGGCCATTTTCAGCTCTTGGATCAAAAATCAAAGTTGTGGATAATTGAATTCTCTTCGCGTGGCCGTCAGAATCGCGTCAAACGGAGTTCATAGTCTCAAGTTATGGCCAAAACGGTGGACAGGTATCGGGAGATCTTTATCTTTAGTTGTTTCTTCGTTTAAGCTTCAAATCTTTGTGTTTACTTTTGTTTTCTTCCACAACAAGTACTTAGAACCTACAATAACAAATATACTCGATTCTATACCAAAATTTCTTATATTTAACCAATAAATATACATAAAAGCATAGATAACGCGTATAGAAACATGCATAAATTGATCGTTATCAAAGCCCCCCACACTTAAAACTTTGCTTGCCCTCAAGCAAATCTAAGAAAAAAAATTTATAAACAAGGTCTTAGGTGACAAGACAAAGAAATTTTTTTATTATTATTTTTTAATTTTTTTTATGTTTATTATTATTATTATTATTTTAAACTTTTATTAGGTGTGAAATTATCGAAAATATTGTTGGTTCTTCTAATAAATAAGCGCAAAAGGGGCAAACACTCCCCACACTTAAGGGTTTGCTTGTCCTCAAGCAAAATAAGTAAAAATGATAAGTTTTACAAAAACAAACATAGAATTATGAAAGATATTTTTGGATTTTTACTATGCGAAAGCAGAGATGTTTGACAATACCTAATGATCTTTATAACATGACTAAGCACCTCACGAATAAAGAAACTATAATTCACTCAAACACTCGTATGTGATATAATAGAGGGTAAAAGGGAAATCACACTCAATTGCTCAGACATGATTCATTAAGTTACCATAGGCTTGTACAAGAAATAAAACTACACAGACAAGGCGTAAGCACCAGGTATAAATATCAAAAAAGAACTTTTATTCGGGTTGTAATATACAGGTTAAGGGTTAATAAGGGTGTGGATAAGGCATGAGAAATATATACAGGAATTGGTTTTATAATATACATGTCGACAAGTCCAAGAAACCCATGTTGCTAGTTACGACAATCCACAAACCCGTGAGGTTATCGAACTTCTCATCAATATATCCGGCATATATCATAATATATCAATACGTCGCAAGTGCCAACAACAATCCAACTCTTATTCATCATTTTTTTATTTCTTTTTCTCTTTTTTTTTCTTTTTTCATCACTCCCCTTTTTTCATTTCATTTTTTTTCTTTCAATCACACAACTAACAATTCCCCCACACTTAATATAAGTGTACACCACAAAAATACAAAACACGAAGCGTGCACTCTTCATCTTCGTTGAAATGGTACAACACTTATAGCAAAGCGCGAGCAAACTATAAGAAAAAATAAACAAATCATACCGAGCAACTAGCAACCAACCATAGGGACTTTCGACAAGGGATAAGGCTAGGCTTAAAGGTTATATATTTTTGTATTTTTTAGTGGATGAGAAAAATAAATAGAATGGCTCAGAGGTTAAACTAGGGGTATCTAGCACTAAAGATGATTGCTAACATAAGGGTTTTATTTGGGTGGCTAGCTAATCAGTGTAATTAGCTAAAAGAATTTATAATATGAAATGGAATGGGCTAATTTGGGTTAAATCCTAAGTTTGCCTCTTTATCACTTAAAAATACATATATCATGCGAACGTGATCTCACTGCGATCTCGTAATGATTTCCAGCACAAGTTCTAGAATCAATAAATCACCGGCACACTCATATAATTTTTAAACCTATAACAATGCTCCAAAAAAGGCGACAAACTACAAATACACAGCTGTAACGACGGATGAGACACTTGCAATTGCATTCAAACCTTAACTCGAGAAAGCTAAAGGCCAAAAATTATCTTAGGTATCAAAGATGGATACCTGAATTCCTTAAGATCTAAATGCGAACCTTACATTTTTTTAGGTGATTGGTATAAATGCGCAACTAATGTCATTGATCCCTAGTCGGATCTGCTTTATCAATCAGGACACATATCTGGTTTTAAAACATTATTCATTTATTATTATTATTTTACTACATTTTATTCTAATATATTAACATAAGTGACACAAAATTTAAAAATAAATTAGATTTTTAGATTATAGAGGGCGAACAAAAGTTTTATACTTTTAATAATGAGTCTGATTTTTCAATTCATTTTCTCCCCACACTTAAGTTGAGCATTATGCGTAAGCAAAAAACAACTTAAAAGTGAGATAATAGGAGAAATAAATATAAGAGAAACAAAACTTTCCGGGGCTCTTAAGTGCTCGGTTGAATTCTGAAAGATACGACGCTTAAACGAAATGCCAAGCATGTGTATTCTACCATGTAATATACTGATCCAAATATATCACATCCCCAATTTATAAGATAATACCACCAATCCAAGCTTCACCTGTTTTATTTAATCTGCAAAACAAATAAAACTACGAAAACCGTAAAATACTAAAGCACACTTTCGTAGGCAACACGATTACATTTAGCGTATGCAACAAGCCTTTAAACCCCTCGGTTCCCCGAGTGGACGAGTTATAGTCTAGTTAGGGTTTACAACGAACAAACCCACAAAGTTCAAAACATTTTTATATTTTTAATTTTTTTTAAATTTCTATTTATACACCATTTACTAAAACAAGCACACATAAAACACTATGAAGTGAAAAATAATATAGAAAGAAAAATATACTTACTAGTATTCAAAAATTCAAATCACATACGAAGAAGAAAACAAATATTTTTGGGTTTTTATTTTTCATAACAGACACAATCAAACACACATACAATAACAAAAAGAAAGAAACTCTTTTATATTTTAACATTTTTTTAACACAATACATAAATACGCAAACGAGCACTCATAAACAACCAATCCAAACAAATGAAAACACATAAGAATGAATACTAATATGAGTTTTAAAACAATCTATATGATACAGGTATGAAAAGGAGACAAAATCTGGCCAGAAAGTGGGGCGCACATAAGATAATGTGCGGCGTACTTTCTGCAAATTTTTAATTTTTATTATTTTTATTTTTCACATATGCAATACAATAGATATGATAATACAAAACTAATAGCATGAATTATTGCATAAACAAGAACTTGCCAAAATCAAATACAAAAAGAAAGCAAAAATAATTTTGAGATAAAAATCTTTTTTGGTTTTTTTATTATATATTTGAATGACAAACTAAATATTCACACAATTAGAAGGTGTATAATCATATAAAACAGAATTTCAAATGATCACATACCTGAGACTAGCAATTTGGGGGTTTGTTTGGGTTTTGGTTTGAAAATTTTGTAGAAAGTGCGGCGTACTTGTGAAAAGTGCGGCGTACTTTATGGGTTTTCAGAAAAACCGGCGCACAAATTGTATGTGCGGCGTACTTCCTGAAGAAAAAATGATTTTTTGGTTCAGTTTGCCAGAAAACTGTACGGCGAGTTTATAAATTTTGATTTGTAAAGTACGGCGATTTTGGTGGGAAATCGGCGCACCTCAGATATAAACCTGCAAAATAACAAACAAGAACAAGGGAAGTACGACGCACTTCATGAGAAGTGCGATGTACTTGCAACAACATAAGACAATTTTTTTAAAGATTTCAATAATTACGAACACGAAACACACGTAAGACGCACAAGAACAAGAAAACTTAATGTGTATTTTTACAAATCCCTGGCAACGGCGACAAAAACTTAATGTGTATTTTTACAAGTTTTAAATTTATAATAACCAGAAATACCAATTTTGACTAAAAACATAACATTCGGGCAAGTATACCCTATTGAGTGTAATATACTATTAGGTAAGTCCAGAGATTTGTAGCAATTCACAAATTGTTTATTAAGTAACAAAGCTAATTGATTGTCACGGGTCAAATAGCCTAAACGTGTGTATAAAGCAAGCAAGGAACATGGCATGATTCACATAACATAATAGATAGAGATAGAGCAAGACTTTATATAAACAAATCATGTAAGTCATGAATAACGGGTAATTACCATAACAAAAATATCTACCAATAATGACATAGAATCCTTCCGGCCTATATACTATATAATCACGAGCGCATTAAGAATGGTTAATATCAAATATGCATACATATGAATTCCTCCCAACCCGATTGGTCAACATAAGGAAGGGTCTTAAACATTATTTCACTTAGTTTGTTTATCAATTTACCACACAATTCTCACAAGTATAGTATTGATTCGCTACTCAAAACTAACCACTACAACTACCCATTTCGGCCTATGAAAGTCGAATGATCAATCAAAAGATAAACAAGGATCCAAGTAAAGATAACATCGAATTCATAAACATTCATATTCATAGTCATAGAAAAATCATCCAAATATTATTCATGTTTCACATATTCAACATACGAAGAGCAAAATACCAAAACCAATATTTCGACTACAACAACCACCAACCCAAAACTAATAATTTCATAATCAACCAACAACCAAATGCTACTAAGATAACCCAAAATATACCAAGTAACTTCTGAAAATCCGTAATGTATTATCAAATGGAGTGTTTGGTGACAAGGTTTATGGTGGTGATCTTAGGACGATTTGGTGTGAATCCTTTAAGAATCAAAGTGGAAAGTGTTTAGATTCTGGAAATGGATGGTATGTGGTCTAGATATGGTGTTAGAACTCTAGTAATTCGTGGCTATGGTGGTGGTGGTGATATGGTGGTGAACGATGGATCAAAGGGGTGTTTGGATCATCGGATTCTAAGATCCTCATCGTTCCTTCCTTCTCTCCCACTTAGAGATTATTTGTGTTTTTGTGATGTTCCCTGGCTCAAATGAGGGTATTTTTAGGCTTCAAAATACTTAGGGACCAAGAAAAGGATGAATGTGGTCGATTTTGAGGCTAAATTCAAGTTTTTAATGCACTAGACTGAAAGTATGGCGCACACTTTTATTTGTGCGGCGCACTTAGGGTGTTAATGCGGTCAAAGTCATTATTGAAGAAAAGTGCGCCACACATTTTGGAATTGCGGCGTACTTGTGGCCATTTTCAGCTCTTGGACCAAAAATCAAAGTTGTAGACAATTATATTCTCTTTGTGTGGCCGCCAGAATTGCGTCAAACGGAGTTCGTAGTCTCAAGTTATGGCCAAAACAGTGGACAGGTGTCGGGAGATCTTTATCTTCACTTGTTTCTTTGTTTAAGCTTCAAATCAATGTGTTTACTTCTGTTTTCTTCCAGGACACGTACTTAGAACCTACAATAGCAAATATACTCGATTCTATACCAAAAGTTCTTATATTTAACCAATAAATATACATAAAAGCATAGATAACGCGTATAAAAACATGTATAAATTAAGCGTTATCACGGTCAATGTGTTTCCATGAACTACACGAACTTTAACATCATGAAGTTTCTTAATGAAAAGTTTCCCGCCTCCATATAAAGCTTCATTCTACAAAATCACAAAGTCTTTGTCACGGAGATGTATAAGTAGGCGTTTTAATATTTTTTAAGTATATTATAATCAATGTATGAATGCAAATTATTTTGATGAGAGCGTATTGAACATTCAGCTGACACCATTATGGATTAGTATCCTCGTGACCTTGGAAGGTCGCATTGATCGGGCTCATACATATTAACTAAATTTAGGGATTGTTGCAGTTTTCTTATATTATATTTTATGTCAATCTTGAAAATATGAGTGTAACCTGAAAATGAGGTGTTGACTTCACAATTTTAGCACGTTCTCCGCCTGGACCCGCCCCCTGCAGTTTTATAAGATAGTCATAAACTTGATTAATCATTGTGGTAAATATTGGTGAGCACGAAATAAAAGGTGCAAATTAAGACATCAATATCTAAGGATTATACGCAAAACATGTTATCTGATTTACTTGTGTATCACCGTTAACCCACTTCTTACCATTCATTTATGTCATTTTACTTCATTTCGCATAATGCAACTTACTTGATTTGGTCTTTACACTATCAATGAATATCCGGCTTGTAAAGGCATAAACTTGTTTACGCATTCACTTGGAAACGCGAAGTTTTTTGGAAAGGCAAGCCTAAGTTGATAGCATGTGTTGTTTGGCTAAATCCAAACACTGAAGATAAGTGAAATTAATGTTTAATTTTTAAAATTTATGTTTGGGTTTGAATGGTAAAAAAATTAAGCTTTTCGAAATTGAGCTTATTTGTAATAAACGGCTTGTGTCTTATTATGAATAAGCCAATAAGTGTTTGGCAAGTGTTTGTACCAGTTTATGATTATAAGTTAATGTGTTTGGATCAACTTATACTTGTAAAATAACCAAAACGCAAACTTAAATAAGCTCATAAGCCTAAATTCATAAGCTTATCCAAACACTAAAAATTGCTTACTTAAACTCAGCAATATTTTATACCGATATACTATGCGACGAAGCACGGAAAATCACAAAAAAAATTCATGTACATTATTAGCGTGCAATTACATATCATCAACAATACTTAGATAGACTAATATAAAATTGATTCGGCTACATCTAGGTCATCTAAACATGACTATAATCACATTCAAACGTACACATCTATAGCGCAATTAAGCCTATCTAATGCTAGAAATTCAACAAAATCATGAAAATGATTGGAGTGATGGTTCCTTATTTATACACAAAGTGTTCACTAGTTTCCTGAGGCTATGCATGTGAATGACATTATTTACATATACTATTGATGTATGATACTATTCATTATAATAGTTCTTTTCTAATACTGTTAGGGAATAGATGCCATTGTTGAATTGAAATTTGAAACAAGACGTAGCATGTGAATGATTTCGAAAGGTGTAGGACACCGGATGTAAGAAATGTAATGATAGTGTTGGTTTGCTTATTTTGAATTTTTCTATGATTGACCTAGATATGCATTTGTATATTAGAGTTTTGAGGTAATGAAACGTCAAGATATATTGTTTATTTAGTAATATTTGAATATTGGTCCATTTATAGTTTTATTTATTGAAGTATGAACGGGTTCACAAAATAATATAGTCGTGCGACTTTGTTTCGCAAAGCGTGAAAGATATGATTTTTATCGCTACGCGATTTCTAAAGTACCCCTTTTTGATCCGTAAACAAAATGATGATTTATACGCGCTATTATAATTCTCGATAGCGTAAAATATTGTATGTCGCTTGAAGGATAACTTTTTATTGGAAAGTAACGGCAAATTTGCAACTGCTTGTGGTACATACTCTTATATAAAATGAAAAGGAGTTCTAAATTTTTCCGAGGTGCTACAATTACACTACTATACAGTTACATTTAGTCACGTATCCGCAATAATGCTTACATCTATCATCATCATTACTTATCAAATTGAGCTTAATGCCTTTTAAAAGCACATAAGCTCAACTTCATTAAGCCACATAAAAAACATATGCAATCAAAACCCATACAAAAAACATCACATTTAAAGCCAAAGTTAACAAAAATCCAGACAAAAAGTAAGAAGAAAAGTAAAAAAGAGAATAACCTAAAACCTTCATAAGAGTTGTTTGATTATAATTTACCTTATAAGATTCTTCAAAGAAAGTTGCTCTCCATGCAAATGCAATCACACATCATCAAAATTCTACAAAACACCAAAAACCCAAAAAAGTAAAGGCTGTTTGTTTAAGCTTATTTTCAAATCTCTAAAAAACAAAGAAAAATTTCATATTGAAGATGGACAGAAACAAACCCAAAAGCAAAAAGTTGTTGCTCCAACTCCTTCAACACAATCTCATTGTCCTTGAACACCATGTATCCAACCTAAATAAGACATAATCACAGAAAATTGGTTTCAAAATATGAGTATCAACAACACCCAAAATCTTTGTGTAAAACATACCTTTAATTATGCGGCTGTCGATTCGCTTTGTTAAACACCACCCAAATTGAATATGTTCAAAATTAGGGTTTACAACCATTTTTGTTATGGAAATCAAGCTCCTGATTTTTTGTTCTGGCTTCTTGGTTACATCAATGATATAATATTTGTGTGTGAGGTGAGAGAGATGAATAAAAATCATGATGATTCATTGAGGTGGGCTAAATGTATGCTAGACACGTGTATGTTTATCTCTCAACTGAGAGAGATGATACAACATTAGTTGTTTTAACCCACATTTTTTAATTAAGCCGGGTTGGGCCGGGTATGGTTTCCGGCGGGTCAACCCTCCGTTGCATTAATTTAGCTCGTATACCGAGAAATGCCTTTTAATGAAATTTAGTAATGAATGAATACTCTGTGTTTGAAATAAGTTTTAATCAAGGCGATGTTCCATTTGAACCAATTTAGGCTTTCGAGCACATTATATTTGATGAAACAAATGCACGTTGGAATGTATTTTATTGAAAATAATTACTAACTTCGGAAATTTCAACTAAGAGGGGGATTGTGACTCGCGCGTTGCGACGGGCTTATATATCTTTAGTTATCGAATATATATTTTGCTAGCTGTTTCGTGTTGAGTTTGTCTAAAGAAAGATTAATGTCTGCGCGTTGCGGCAGGGTTATTTTTGTTTGTTTGTCAAAGATATATTTTCATAGTTGTCTGGCTGGCAATTTTTGTAAGAAGTCAACTTTAATAGATTTGTCCATAAATAGCCTCTAGACTACCTAAACTTCTACATATTTAACTTTCATTGTAGTTTTTAAAGTTAATAGATAGGTTTAGGGTGTGCTCTAAATTTTATTTTTTCAAACGTATATTAAGCGTCGACATTTTTTACGAAGTCACACATATAACGTATCAATATCGCCTCGTTTTGTTCGTAATCCGGAGGCATTGTCGTCAGTATATTTTTTATCAAAGAAGTTGTTGGATATTTGTTAGATATTTGTCAAAGAAAGTGTGTTATATAATATAGTTGTAAACAACAAAAAGTATAGGATTATTTATATAATTCAAACTTTTATAGAATTACACGTCTTTGACCCTTGTGGTTTATTTTAAAGTTATTAGTTAGTTTAGGGGTGTCTTTTGAAAGGTTTTTTTTCAACTATATATATTAAACTTCAGCATTTTTATAAAATCATACGTATATTAGAAGTATTACAATATTTGGCTCATTTTGTTAGCAATTGAAAGCTCTTTTTAGGTTTCTTTTTTTTAATGAATGAATCGGTAAATATATGTTACATATTTGATAAATAAAATTAGTTATATAAAAGACCCACAAATAGCTAAAACTTTAAGGTAGTTTTTGTAACTTATCACATAGTTTGAGGTTACATTTTGTAATATTTTTTTATTTAATGATTTAGGGCTTGTTGGGCCGTCTTTTTTCGTTGACAGGCTAGTTTTTTTGTCGTAAAACGACGCTGTTTTGGATTGAGGCACTTCATAGGGTTGTCTACCTTATTAACCTACTTCCATCAACCACAATTAACAATACCATGCACAAACTTATTTCACAAGGAACCTGATTATTCCCGTCTTCGCATTTTTGGATGTTTATGCTACCCACAACTTGATTCACCTCATAAATTAGCCCCTCGAGCCACACCTTGCATTTCTTTAGGCTAAACCGCCTATCTTCGCGGATACCGTTGCCTTTTCCTTTCCATAAACAAAATCATACTTTCTCTACACGTCACATTTAACAAAAACTAATTGCCTTACGGCTCTATTTCTAGTTTCACCTCATCCCCTTCTTATGAGTTTCTTAACCCATCTCCTCTTACTCGCACTTTAATCCATAACACATATTCTGTTATAAATACGGCCGAACCTACTCCACCATCACATATAGCCCAAACAACTCCATCCCACCAACAACCGATTTCCACCACATATGACCCAACACCTACTGGCTCGCCTTCTCACCACCCACAACTCAACACCCACAGCCTAACTCCAACACCTACAATCCAACACCAACAACTGGTTATAATGGCCCATTCCTCTACACTTACCGGCCCTACTACATCGGCCCAACACCCTCCCACTCGAACTCACCCGATGGTCACACGTGCTCAAGTTGGTACTGTTAAGCCTAATCTTCGTTTTAATTTCCATATGTCTCATATATCTCCTCTTCCTAAGTCTCCTTCTATTACTTTGTCTGGTCCTAATTGGCGTGCTGTTATGTATGATGAATACAATGCTTTAGTTAAAAATAGTACTTGGATGTTGGTTCCGAAACCACCTAACGCTAATGTGGTTCACTCTATGTGGTTATTTAGACATAATATTAAGTATCATGTGGATGGGTCTTTGAGTAGGTACAAGGCCTGACTTGTTGCCAATGTGTGCACTCAGCAGGTTGGTATTGATTGTGATGACACATTTAGTCTGGTTGTTAAACCGACTACCATTCAGACTGTTCTTAGCCTAGCTCTGTCTCGTGGGTGGCATGTTCATGAGCTTGATGTTAAGAACACCTTTCTTAATGAAGATCTTTCAACGTTCCTTATATGAATTATCGTTTTTCGCATCATGTTTGTCAGTTACAACGTTCCTAATATGGTTTAAAGCAGGCACCTCGTGCTTGGTTTCAACGGTTTGCTAGTTATGCTCTACGAGTTAGCTTCTCTTCTAGTAGATGTGATTATTCTATGTTTATTTATAGTCATGCTATTGAGGTTGCATACTTATTGATATATGTTGATGATATAATACTCATCGCATCTTCAATAGCTTTACTTCGACATATTATTTCATCTTTGCTTCAGGAGTTTAAGATGACGGATTTGGGAGCCCTTAATTATTTTTTGGGATTTCTGTTACTTGTGATTTTACAGGTATTTTCCTCTCTCAGTGAAATTATGATATGGAGCTTTTGAAGCTGACATACATGGTTTCTTGTAATCTTTCCCAGACCCCTATTGATACAGTTGCTAAGCTTGGTCATGATGAGGATCCTGTTTTGGATCCTATATTATATCGGAGCTTGGCAAGTGGTTTACTGTATCTTACATTTACTCGTCTCGATATCTCTTATGTGCTTCAACAGATTTGTCTTTATATGCATGATCCTCGGGAGCCTCATTTAGGCTTTGGCCTATAGTTGTTTGCTTATTATAATGGTTCACTTATAGCATATTTTGATGCTGATTTGGCGGGTTGCCCTTCTACTCGACAATCCACTTCTAGTTATAGTGCAGTTTTGGATGATAATCTCCTTTCTTGGTCTTTTAAGCATCAACATACTATATCTAGGTCGAGGTGCGAAGATTGAATACCAAGGTGTTGCCAATGCTGTAGATGAGAGTGCTTGGATTCATAATCTACTTCGGGAACTACACTCCCATATATTATCTGCCACTCTAGTCTATTGTGATAACATTAATGCTATTTATTTGTCAGCTAACCATGTGCAGCATCAAAGGACGAAGCATATAGAGATTGATATTCATTTTGTTCGTGACATGGTTACTAAGGGTTAGGTCCGTGTTCTTCATGTGCCATCACGCTTTCAGTATGCTCATATCTTCACTAAGGGATTACCTTCAGCTTTGTTTGAGGAATTTCGTACCAGTTTGAGTGTTAGTCGATATTTTTTTTATGTATATGTGCTTTATTTATTATGGGTGTGTTTGGTAAAAGTAGCAGTAGCTGTGAGTAGTAGCTGTAAGCAGTAGCAGTGAGCTGTAGCTGTGAGTTGTAGCCGTGAGCAGTAGCTGTGAGCAGTAAGAGTGAGCAGTAGCTCTCACAGCTCACCGCTCCTTTGCCAAAGCTCTTTAAATAAGCATTGAAAAAATAGCTTTCCTAAAAAATAGCACCGCTCACCGCTCCTTTGCCAAACGACCAATAAAAATCAAAATAGCACCGCTCACCGCTCCTTTTGCCAAACAAGCACTAAAAATCAAAATGCTCTTGCTCACCGCCCACCGCCCTAAAAAGCTCCACCACCGCTCTGTGCCAAACATACCCTATGTATATGTGCTTTATTTATTTGTATAGGCCTAGCCTACCTTTGTAACTTATATATTGAACATATTGGTTTAATGAGAAGCTATAGAAATTCATAACCAATAGATTCTTGTAATTTACTCAAATTGAAATAGTTATTAAAGATTTGTTTTCGGTAATCAAAAAAATAAAGTAAATTACATCGTTCGTCCCTGTAGTTTGTGCGAAATATATGTCAAGGTCCTTGATCTTTTCTTTTGCATGTTTGATCCTTATAATCAAACTATGTTACGTTGATATTTTCTTATGCATGTTTGATCCTTATAATCTCACACAGGGACGAACGGTGTAATTTACTTTAAGATAAATGCTTAATTAAAATAATCTAAAAAGAAAAAGTAAATTAGATGTATGTATGGTCCATGTGGTTTGCGTTAACTTTCACCTTCAGTTTTTTACACAAGTTCACGACCATCTCAACTCTATATGTGTGTGATGATGAAGTTGTGGTGACTGACGTTTCACGACCCACAAAAAGAAAACAAAAAAAAAACACCACCTTTACACAAGTTCCAAATTCAAAGTAAAATTATTTGTGAATATAGATCAACGTTTAATCAATATCCAGATTTTACATTTAACTAATTATACGTGATTTCATCATGATGTCTGTCGATCCTTTGGTGGTGGTATGCATTTTTTGTGTCAAGTATGTTTTCTTTTTTGTTGTTTAAGATTTTCGAGTACTAATTTTTGAGTGAAAAAACTTGATAGCTATTTGTTAGATATTTGATAAATAAAGTTTGCTATATAAAAAAAATTATTTATATATAATTCAAATTTTCGTAAAATTATACGTCTCTAACCCATGTAGTTTTAAAACAAACTTTAGGATAAATTTGAATTTATTTGGTAGGTTAAAGGTGCTTTTTGAAAGTTTTTCTTTTAACAAAAATATATGTTAAACTTTAACATTTTTATAAAATTATACGTATGTCAGAAGTATATAAATATTGGACTCGTTTCGTTCATAATCCAGAGGCGCTTTCGTCGGTCAATTTTTTTAAGAAAAAGCTACGTATTTATATGATATTTGGTAAATAAAGTTTGTTTGTAAAAAACGAAAATAGTAAAAAGTTCAGGGTAGTTTTTGCAATTTGTTGCATATTTCAAGGGTTTTTATAATTTTTTTCTTTTGGGTTGGGGTGATTTTTTTGGCTAAGCCTCGGCGCGTCGTTAAAACTACAACGTTTAACACGGCTCCTAATATGTAAAGTAATAATTACTCCATCCGCCCCGAAATAATTGTCTATCTTTTGACTTTTTGAAATATTTTTTTTTTCAACTTTAATCTTAAATATCTATGTTTGTATTATATATTATTGATAAAAATTATACTAATAAAAATACATTTAAAAACCAACTCATTCCTATATTTTCAATCAAGTATATAAAACACAAATAATAATAATATTTAAGATCAAAGTTGAAAAAAAAAGACTTCAAAAAATCTAAAGAGCATAATTATTATGGAACGGAGGGAGTACTAACTTCCGAAATTTCAACTAATTGCTTGTTTCAAGTGATGAACCTCTTTGTCAATTTGTCAGGCAAAAAACTTTTAAGTTACACGTTGGTCACTAGTTATATGATTATGAAGTATTTCCGATAATAGTATTTTTACATTTGATTAAATTTTTACCCAATAGTTAAAATCATGGTTGTCAGGATCCCGATCCTGATCTTAAGATCTTACGATTTTACGATATTGCAAGGAAAAAACGATCCGGATCCTATATAGGATCTTTGCATGCTTAAGATCTCATAGGATCCCGATCTTGACAATGGGATCTTAAGATCTATTCCGATCCGATCTTACTTTTCTCGAACCACAAACTAAAATTCTATGGATTTACCGGTTGTGTTTCCAATAATTTTAAAAACAACAAGTTAATCTTCTTAAACATTTTATAACTATAATTTAAGACACGATTTCTATGAAACATTCATATAATTTTGTGTTTATGATATATAATAATTTGTAGGTTTGTATAATATTACAAAAACTATTAAGAAAATGCCATTATAGTAGGATCTTACGATCCCGATTCGGTCTTACGATCTTGATCTTGCAAAGACAAAAACGATCCTGGGTAGGATCTCGATCTTGAAAACCTTGGTTAAAATGGTTAAAAACTTATGTAACGTTGAGTGTCATAATAGATATCAGATGTATTACTAAGAGATAATGTAACAAAAACTGCACGCACTACTATTTAACAGACACGTAAATATATCAAGTCAACGGATATCGTGCAAAAAAGCACATCAATATTATTAGAAAATGATCGATAACATCTTACACATTAACTTAAGAAAAATATCTAACTCCAAAATGAGAAAACACTCAGATAAGATGTATCATTCAACATATTTCCCTGCAACACGTAATGTATCACGAAGAACAATTTAAAAAACAAACACAAGAGTATTTCCCTGCAACACCAGGAGACTCTATGCAACATCCATTGCCATTATGTTTTAGATAACAATCTCTACCACACTCATAAAGGTCACAAGAATTCGGGTTCAAAACCTCACTGCATCTTTCCGCATGGACCATAAAAACTCCAACTGTAAAACAAATAAAAATCAAACAAGGGTTATATAATGGAACATAAGATAAAAATGTTAAGAACAACATTTTTTATTCTCTTTCAAAATGTTGGTACTCGGCATTGTTCATGCGTTATTTATTCTAAAAGAAAAATCGTTAAAAACCTGTGATAACGATGACGAGAAACAACAAGTAAGAGTAGGTAGACTTAGCCATCTATTATCTATAAATTAGAAGAATTACAAATACAAAAGTTCTCTCAATGTGTATTTTATCTGCAGTGGTTTATGGAGTTCGTAAAGGTGGTTTATATAGGCAAAACATGTATCTTTTTCTTAACAAAAAAATCGCCATTCTTTTAATTCTTATTCTTATTAATGAATAGAGATAATTGCATTTTTGGTCCCTGTGGTATGACCAAATTACAGGTTTGGGACCCTAACTTTGGAAATTGCAGTGATGGTCCCTATTTTCAAGTTTTTGTTGCAAATTTGGTCCCCGGGCTGGGACCAAACCTGCAATTTGGCCAAACCACAGGGACCAAAAATGAAACCCAAAAGGACCAAATCTGCAACCCAAACTTGAAAATAGGGACCATCACTGCAATTTTAAAAGTTAAGGTCCCAAACCTGCAATTTGGCCATACCATAGGGACCAAAAATGCAATTTACTCTAATGAATATATTCCATGCAAAAGTAACTTACAAATGCCATCAATGGTTTTAATATCATCATTATAACACACATAACTTCGTGAATTACCTAAAACATTTGAAACTACCATTATACATGTGCGTTACATCGGCGGTTTTATATCACCTAATTTAAGTGAACACACTAATCTATCTATCTTACTCTCTAATAAAACAACAGAGTTTTTTTGCCTCACCCTAATTAATTTTTTCCAAAGATAACTTAACATCTCATGTTACCACGTCGCATTGCAGATTTTCGAATTAGCCCCTTTAATATAGAGCGCCAAAATGGTTGTTATTTGATTCTCATTTAGCATTTAGAACCATAATCATGCATTCAGTAATAGTATATCCTCATACTTTTTGAAGCGTAATTAATGAGGACCATTACCAGTTTCTTGAAATAAACAATGATGACGTATAACGGTACGGCATGCTTTTGGGCTTGGGCCGCGCCATTATATTTGGGCCCCAACCCAACCAAATAAATAATAAACATGATGGCCCGAAACTAAGCCCATAACTACACTGGAGAGCCAGATGAAACAAGACGGACGCGGATCGGTCACAGACCGATTCCGTAGGCCATCCACCGACCAACCAACGTCTGCGGAAGGTAATCAGCGTCCGTAGTCACGATAACCATAGACCCTTGCCCGAGAAGGGCCCCACTTCTGCCACTACATTCATAGGAGAAATACTAGGAAACCCTAGTATTAAACTCCCCTATAAAAGGGATCATCTGACACACCAAAAGGTACAATTTCTCACTCCTCCAAGTACACACACATACTTCTGAAAACATGATTTCTTACTCTCATGCCGGAGTCCAATCGCGGGGTCCGTCCCTACGGTAAGACTAATGGTTTGGTTTCATTTGTGCAGGAAATCATCTCAATCACTTTGTTTAGTACAAGATCTAGCCTGAGTAGAGCTTGAAGGTCCAGCCTAACAAGCGATCTAAGCCCATCTCATACCCCGTCACATATTTTGTACTAACAAGTTTGCGCCATCCGTGAGACCCGTACACAACTACGTTTTCCAAAATTCTCACTATGAGCAAACGAGCGAAGCTTAATATTGCGACAAGTATTACCATCAGTTGTTACCAATAATAGCTGAAAAAGTCCACAAAGAAAAAGTACAGCAGGAAAAACTAAAGGAAGTAAAAGCTCGTCTCAACTTCGAAGGATGTTCCAGAAGAAACTTGTGAATTTAAGAAGTTTCACAACACTTCGAGTCTAGAACACCAAACGTAAGAAGGGAGCACCAAAGGGGATGAAGGTCCGGCCATTCCCGTAGCATGTTCAGAAGTCCCGAATGTACCAGCGCCTTCTCTAGGCTAAAATGTGATAAGTCATAATCGCCTAGGCATAGACTAGTGGGTAAAGAAAGAAAGGACGAAGGAGTATTCAATAGGCTGGGAGGTAAAGAAAAGAGTGTGTCCTTACACTCAGAAAGCTGCTACCAGAGTTCCCGGTCAATAAAAATGGAGCCAATTCCTAAGAAGCGTTATCATGAAGGAACGTCTTCATGGAGAACGGAACCGCTCTCCGAGAGTGAGGACAGTGGAGAAGGATACTGAAAGTCAAGATTAAAGAAGCATAAGTCAAGCATTGAGGAAGATGACCTGTCTCAATCATGGGTGTGCAAAGAAACGGATCCTTTCACCCCCTAGATCCGCTACTTCAACTTTCTAAAAAACACCTTGATGCCAAATAATGTCAAAACATATGACGGAAGTGACGATCAGGAAGATCACTTGAAAATCTTTCAAGCAGCTGCAAAGGTGGAACGTTGGGCAATACTGACATGGTGCCACATGTTCAATTCTACACTCACTGGGTCCGCTAGGGTATGGTTTGATGACCTACCTCCAAAATCCAAAGAAATCTATGATGGTTTGAAGAAGGCATTCCTAGCGAATTTCCTTCAACAAAAAAAGTGTATCAAGGATCTGGTAGAAATCCACCACATCAAGCAGAGAAAAGGAGAATCCACGAAGGATTTTGTGCAAAGATTTAAATATGAGAGTAGGCATGTTAAGGGAGCCCCAAAATGCATGAGAATCTCTAGATTCATGCATGGAATCACCAACCCCAAGCTTATTAAGCGTCTGCATGACAATATCCCAAAGTCAGTAGATGAAATGATGAGGGTAACCACAACGTTCCTCGAGAGAGAGGTGGCAGCTTCCAACCAAGCACGGAAGAAAACACTTCAGGCATGGAAGCAACAGGAAGTAGGAAGAAAACAAAATTTTGACAAAAGGGGAGATTTTCGGAATCAACAAAGATCAGAGCGGAGACATGACAAGTTCACACTCCTCATAAAATCCCCAAAAGAAATCTTGGCTCTAGATAAAGACAAATTCAAGGCTCCACCACCAATGACAACCCTCGTGGAAAAAAGAAACAACAACAAGTTCTATGAATTTCATGGGGAAGTAGGACATAACACTGATGAGTGCATGCATTTAAGAAGACAAATTAAGGAATTAATCAATAATGGAAAGTTGTCACACGTGATTAAGGAGCTAAAACAAGGTAGCAAAAAAGATCAGGAAAAGGAAGCAAAGAAGGGGGAAACATCAGGAAAGGATAAGCCTCTGGCAATCTTGATGGTTCAACCATCGCAAAGGGCTACCAGGCAAAAAATTATACAAAGCTTCTCCCCTAATCCGGAAATTTCATTCCCAACCTTAGGGGATGAAGATGGGATAGAAGGCCCCGGAAATTTCATTCCCACCCTTAGGGGATGAAGATGGGATAAAGATATGACAGGGGTTCTGCGGCACATAGCGGAACATAGACTAAACGTGCGTGAAGGGTGCTCAAAAGTCAGACAAAAGAAAAAAAGTCAGGCACCAGAAAGAAACAAAGCAATATAAGAGGAGTTGGCAAAACTGGTAGACACTGGCATAATGAAAGAAATCCATTATCACAGTTAGTTGTCAAACCCAGTGATAGTGAAAAAACATGATGTCAATTAGAGAAAGTGTGTGGATTTCAAAGACCTAAACAAGGCATGCCCTAAAGACGGTTACCCGCTTACAGAAATAGACTAGAAGGTAGAATTCCTCTACGGATACCCTTTCAAGTACTTTCTAGATGGATACAAATGATATCATCAAATAAAAATGGCCAAATAGGATGAAGAGAAAACAACGCTCATCACAAGCCAAGGGATAGTCTGCTACTCCAAAATGCCTTTTGGCTTAAAGAATGCCCGAGCGACTTACCAGCGCCTGGTAGACAAAGCATTCCAAAAGCAAATTGGAAAAAAATTGGAGGTATATATGGATGACTTAGTGATCAAAAGCCGCATGGAATACGAAATAATGAGAGACATTAAGGAGACATTCAAAATAGTAAGGGAAATAAATATTGTCACACCCTTAGACGGGGCCTGGACGGAATACGTGTCCGAGGGCGTGACGTCATAACAATCTGAACACAAAGCAATAAAGAACGACCTCTAAGGGTACGTTTGAAAATCCTACATCGTTGCATTGATTAAAATAGATAAAGTTTTAGATAGGCCCGAAGATATAATGCGGAAGCGAATAAAAGGTTTTAAAGTCTAACAACGATGTTTAATAAAAGCTAGAAGATAATAAGTCTTGAAAATAGGTCCAAAGCATGGCAGCACCAAAAAGCAAGCAAAGATATCCACAGCTTAAGCACCTGAGAAAACATGTTTAAAACGTCAACACAATGTTGGTGAATTCATAGGTTTAAGTTGATACAAGAGTGGACCACAAGATTTCATGAACGCTATGTGACTATAACAACATCGACACAACAGGTATTTATGTTGCACTTATGCTCCTGAAATGAAGCTAATTTGTCACAGGCATATCAAATAATGCCACACAGAATTACTGCCATTAACAGGTGTTCCCAAACGCAAGACACCTTCAAATTTGTACTCAGTGACAATGACCATATAGCTGAGTGTCAAATATCTGCCCCGTGATGCGCTACTCACCCGGATAGGGATAATTAGTCCTAATAGATCTATTTATTCACTCGCGCTCCCTTAACCAGTCCTCCAGTTAAGAAATTAACAGTTCATGATAATTCGGGCAGTAAGGAGTGGTTTGTAAGCAAACTTAGGCAACACATAAACATGTAAAACTCGCGTTAAGAACTTGTGTCCAATTTAAAAGCAAATAATGTTTCTCACCCCAAAGTATAAAACATTTATAAATCGGTATGGTGAGCGATAATCACAACAAATGATGGCGATATAAGGAGGTCTAGCCGCAACCTATATTAAATATGTGTATGACTTAGCATTCGCCAACGTAAACAAGTAAAACATCCATGTTTATCATTTAAAGCATCCAAGTGTGTTTGCGTTTTAGTAATAAAAGACTTGGAAAATTTACAACATCTTGGTTAAATCCCGACACTTGCAAAAAGTTACTATTTATAGAAACTTTCCCTTTTAGGAAACTTTTTAGTTTCAAAACGTTAATAGCGTCCCATTTTTTGTTAAGTTTCCATATTCTCAAACGTTACGAACTGAGAATTAATTCGTTTAACTTCCTAGTCCGTTTACGCTAACTTTTTAGAATCAAACTTAGTATTTTTAGTAAACTTTATGCTTTTCTTAATTTAGCTAATGACGTCTTTAAATGATACTAATTAATATATATATGTTACTATATGTTTCGCTAAAGTTTAGAAAGTCCAAAATTGTCTGAAAGTGTCCGAAAACCTATTTTACTATTCACATCAGCACACTATTCATCTATCTTGCCGAAAAATGTTTCAAGTTTCATTTGGTCATAACTTGGTCGTTTTAAGTCCGATTTTAAAGTGCGATATGTGTAAAATTATCTATTCGAAACAAGCTCTTCAAAAACTACTTTTACGCCTAATGAAAACATTTTTAGGTCGCTCAAAACCTCAAAACCATTTCGGGACAGCAAGCACTTTTTGTTTAAAACGCGACCAAAATCCACCCAAACTTCACAATAGTGCGTAGTCTAGCCTAATCTCCGTTCACAACTAATCCACCACAAACCACATCCTAAACTAACCTAATCTCTATTGTTGCAACTCTCATCAACCCTTAATCTCACCAAGAACATGATATCAAACATAAACATAAAGGTTTTTGTCATAAGACTTCCAATATATTTTTAAGATGAATAAAAATAACTTGTACTTTCTTTTGTAAAATCACCACAAACACTTGGATCTTTATGAACGAACATAGATCTATAACAAGAATCATAACAACTTCAAAATATACAAGATGGGTCAATAAATACTCACAAGAAAGCAAGCAAAAGATGATGACACAAGATCTTGCAAAACCCACTTATAAAACTAGAAACCCAACTTTTATAATCTTGCAAACCCTTGAAAAACAACCAACCAATACTTGGATCTACCTTAGAAACTCTTAGAAATGAACTTAGAATGATAGGATCTTGATAGAAATCAAAATTTATGAGTGTGTTTATGTGTGTGTGTTGTGCCGTGAGCAAGGAGGAGGGGGAGAGAGATGTGTATTTTTGTTTGGTGAATTGGAAATGAAATGAACCCTAGGTTGAGAAAGTATAGTATTTATAGGATCAAGTTAGGGTTTTGTGGTATCATAGTTCAAGTCATGTGGCTTGAGCCACTCTTTCTTGGCTTACCATAAGGTGCGTCCGGTTTTGGGTTCACAAAGGCAAGACCACACAAAATTTTTGCCATCCAAAGTCCTTATGAAAATAATTCTAGCCAATGTGAGTCAAATGTGGTCAAGAGTGTAAGAATTCACATGCATATTGATAAGTGTAAAATACACATATCCATTTGTACCTAAAATAACCAAAATAAACCCAAAACAGACCAAAAATGGCAAAAATATGCTTGTATTTGTGTTTTGTGTATGCAGGTACGGATAAGTCAAAAATATCAAGAAAACAATCAAAAACAAGCAAGCCCGGACACGAGAATCAAAAGAGTACAAGGCCGAAGCCAAAGCCCAAGTCCTTTAGCAATCCACAAGGACCATTCTTGCATATCCCAAAAGTTATTTATAACTTTAAAAGAGGAAAAGAAAGAGAGGGGCTAAATGTGTTAACTTTCCAAACTCCAACAGTTTTAACTGTCGAAAAAGGAGCGGGAACCACATTTACTATTCATCGTCTTCTTCATTTCACCCCCATGGTAAAACAAGGGGCAAATCAAAATTAGAGGGTGATTAAGTCAATTCAAGAGGTCTACATCACAAACCCAGGGTCAAATCAGTCTTTATCAAAGGATTCATTAAAGAAGAGCCACGTTAACAATTAAAGAAGCACAAGTTTATGTGGGTTTTGTGATAATTTCACTCACAAAACTAACACAAACGTCACATCAAGGGAATGACACGCTGGCGATCCTTAGATACACACATCTCGATCAAACGGCTACAATTGATGATCAAATGATTAAAGAAATGATTGGCCAGGATTAAAGTTTGGAGAGCAAGACAAGAGGACCTAGAAGCTTCATCTTGGCACTATAAATAGGCCTCACTCTCACACACAAGAGGAGTCTCCTTTCTTTTTATCGAAATTTTTAGCTTTTATATTTTTACCTAGTTTTTATGTAATTTTTCTTAAATGTAATTTTTTTAAAGTAATGTAATCAGCTTTCTCAATTAATGAAATTCAGTGTTTAATGTTTTAATTCTAATTTTCTAAGCTCTCTTTTAAGTCATAAGCTCTCCTATTTAGCTAAATTGTTTCAACAAGCTCATATTAAGCTCTTTCAGTCTATAAGCTGAAATAGAGATGTTTGAATTCAGAATTAACCTTATCTAAACCTTAAATCAGTTTAATCTCATATGGATCTTATTGTATTTGAGCTTTTGGAAGGGGATCTTACCTTGGAAGAGATCCCAAGGACTTTTACTCTAGCTTATTACTAAGCTAGAGAGCTTGTAGCTGCCTTAATTGGTACCTTTTGTTTAGCTAAAGGTTTAAGTAAGTTTCTCTTTTCATTATTCTCTAAATTCAGTTTTATATTGCTTAAGATATTGCTTATTTGCCTATTCTCTTTGCTTATTAGTATTTAAATATCTCTTCTAGT
>BQNB010038097.1:30635-48989 GCA_026074375.1 Tanacetum coccineum | reverse complement strand
TGTATGCAATTGAATAATTTTATAATTTTAGACTCGATGTACTGGACAGGTATAGAAATAATTTCATCGGAGTGGTATAGGATTACTTATTGAAACTTCCTATAAATGGTCTTATTAACCCACCTACTCTCTCAAATCTACTTTTATGTGTCTTTGGTCCATTGTCTGGTTGTAGGTACAACGTAGTGACATTATACTCAAAGGAGACCAACATAGCAATATAATTCTTGGTGCTTGGGTGTATTCTCACAACGTGATTTCATGAGGTGAAAATTTCTCTTAGATTTATAAACAACACACCATTTATTGTTGCTAAAAGAATAATGTAAAGTATCCAGTGATCGAATATAATTGAATAATACATATTATTGTGACAAGTAAAATAAATCAATACATATGGCTAGCTATTATTGCCCGGGAGGCATTCAATGGGTGGTTACCTTGTAAAGCCGGTACATTTAAGAAATTTGGCAAGGTAGGTATTTCTGGTACATTTATGTGTGTTCATTGCAATGCATTCAATATTCATCATCTTAGCACTTTAGTATATTGAATTATGTGATCAGATTGCAGAAGGTAGACATACATGTTACTCAAATATTCTTCTCATATTCTGATACGATCCTGGAATATTAATTATGGAATAGATATGAAATAAGTATTAAAATAGTTTTATTTATTTAATAGATATATTTTATTTAGGAAAAGATTATCTTTTATTTAGGAAAAGATTAGGATCCGACTTGTTCTACAAGAATAGGATTATTATAAATAGAGGATTAGGATTGTAATTGTTATTATGTTGAATGATAAAGAATATTGATTTGCTAATCAATTGGGGAGTCGGTTTATCTCACTAATATAAACCATTAGGGGGTTGGTTTATCTTATCAAAATAGACCATTTATCTTGCTTATTTGTTCTTTTATCTCTTTAATCGATTCGGTTCGTATCAACAATCAAGCTTTATCACTCTAAGAAAATCTCAATTGAATGGCTTACACCACTAAACGAAATAACGGACCGGTGCTCCGGTCCCGTTCATCAGCAGCCGGTAGATCAACTTTTTCATCAGTAACATCCGCCGCATCATCAAACACTTTATTTCAAAATAGATCTGCTGCCTCTCCACCTATGATGATGACGTCAGCGTCTTCTTCATCATCAGTAAGGTTTAATTTGTTCGATAATAACAGGTGTTCTTTATTCTCAATGGTGCCTTGACATGGGTTTCATCTTCTTTAATCGTATCAACATTCGACTTCTTTGACATCGATCTGCAGCTGAGACACCTGAAGCTTTCGTGTCGTTTAACTGATACTGAACGGGTCACCCTCTAGTGTTGGTGTTATTAGTAGAAGAGCCGCACGACTTGTGGTGGCTGAGACACCTGGAGTTTTTTTGTTCAGACATGGTAAGAGAGGTATGTATGTGTTCGACCTACTTCACATCCTGGTTCATTCAGATGTAGATTTCACAAGATGCAAAATATGGATCTGAAAAGTGAATAAGGGATTGAGTAGAAGATGTGAGAGAAATGGATAATAAAAGGAGTTATATCAGTGGGGTTTTATTTTAATATCTTAAAAGTGAATAGACAAAGCAAAACATAAGTCATGGAAATAAGTGTTATGCTTTTTTAATGGGGCTAGTGAGTGTGGCTCGGTTTTATTAAAATAAAAAAAATTATAGTTGTTTGTTTTATTTTTTTATTCGTGCTAAGGTCACGAATTGTTAAATCGTGCTAAGGTCACGTTCATGCTAAGGTCAGGAGTTGTTAAATCGTGCTAAGGTCACATTCATGCTAAGGTCATGAGTTGTTAAATCGTGCTAAGGTCACGTTCATGCTAAGGTCATGAGTTGTTAAATCGTGCTAAGGTCACGTTCATGCTAAGGTCATGAGTTGTTAAATCGTGCTAAGGTCACGTTCGATGTTCATGTTAAGGTCATGAGTTGTTAAATCATGCTAAGGTCACGTTCGTGCTAAGGTCACGAGTTGTTAAAACGTGCTAAGGTCATGTTCTTGTTTTGTTGTATACGTTAATGTTTTGTTTTGTTTTATTTCTTCTTTTCTAGTTTACTTCTCCACTCCTGAGCTTTCTCGATTTCGCCGCATGGACTGCGGGGGAGTATTAGTGGATAATTAGGCCCAAACCCAACTTGTGGGTTTGGGTCCATTAGGGTTTTGGTTATGTTTCCACTCTATATATTGTGGCTCAATAATAAATCATACCTACGGGGTTATCATTGTCTAACATTCTTTTATCCCATGTGGGTATAATGTTTTAAATGATTTAAACAGGTTGTTCAGAATACAAGTTTGTCAAAATTCAAGTCACCAAAATTTACAAAATTAAACTTGGGGTTATGCTCGGTTTTGCTACACGTGACCCTTTAGTACACAACTTACATAGTGCAGGATACAAGAATAATTTGACTTGTGTTTTGAAGAGTATGGAAGGTTTTGGATGGGTCCCATAAGCATTGAGTTTAACTGATTTGCTCAACAAGCATGAACCTGATGGTGATGATTGGGAGAAAAATAGGCTCATTTTACTAAACCTGTTAATGTATTAAACTTATGTACTATGTCTTAAGTGTACATGTAAACTATGTAAAGTAAAGAGACAATAGTCCCGCGAATACGGCCAAGTCAGGTAAATTTTTGCATTTAACTGTAAGAAACAATATTTGTACATATAATAAAATATGTGGAAATAAGATGTATGTGTGGTTATTAATCATTTTTTAAGTATAATGAACTCATTAAGCGTCATTTTTTTACAGGTTCCAGGTGCGTTTAATCGTCATTTCTCTTCAGCTAGGAATTTGGCCTATCTATTACACAGAACATATGCTCTTATTGGGCTCAGACATGGACATATGGCTCCTTTTTGGTATGCATTTCCGAGATGGTTTGTTAGAGCACTACATTTGTGGTAACAAGGATTTGATGTTGTCATCGTGTGTTTCTGCATGAAACCATAGTTTTTATTTCTTGGTATCTTTTTGTGTGAAACACATCTGAGTTCATGTTGTGTCTTCTTTAAAATCAGGATCACTTATGCTTATTTTTGCCGTTGGTGGAATATTTATTGGCTTACAAGTTCCTATTTGAGGGGTTTCCTGATACTCACGACAGGAAGTATGTTGTTATAACTATTTTTTTCTTCTGGATATATGTTCTTGCAAACAGAATAAAAAAAGAGGACGTGCAATTAATGAGAGAAGTTTGGTCACACATGTTGGTTCTGGCATTACGTGTGAAGTCAGCTCAGCTTTAGAGGCTATGGTCTTGTTAGCCTCTATGCACTCTCAAGAGTTGATTCTAGTTTGTTCTTAAATAACTGATATACTCTCACTTTCCTATCGTGAATGAGTTGATCTTCCGTTTATGGATAATGTTTTATTAGGATTGGTGTAGGAATACATGAAACTATGCTGCCATATGGTAGTTTATAGATGTTGCTAACATTGGTAAATCGATGAAACTAATTACCTAAGTTACTATCCATTAGTAAAAAGATGAAGATTACGCAGCTAACATTAGTATAAAGAATTGAAAATTTTGTTGCGAATGCTGAGAAATCAATAATAATGTGATGCTAACATTGGTAAGGCGATGCAGTATGTTCTTTAACAATGGTACATAGATGATATACGTTGCTGATAATAAAATGTAAGTTAGCATAATATATAGTATTTACGGAGTAATATCTCCGTATTCAAGGTACTATTCTTATGAAAAGATGTGAATGTTTTCCTAGATTTTAAGTTATCAACTCTTTCATTAGGTTTGAAGAAAATCCGCAGTTAAAAGAGAATCATCTGTTATTATGTTGAGATGAATATGCTTTATCACCTTACTTTAGAGTATCTAATTCGTGTGCTTCTGGGATTGCTTACTTTTGACTGCCCGTCTGCTAGAAAAAAAAGCATCCAACAACCTGTTTTGGCATTTTTAATAAAAAGAAACTAACTGTTTATTTCTTAAGAATATTAGCACTTCAAATGTTTATTTTTGTATTTGTATAGTAATTAAGTACTTCATGGGTGTTACAGAATAGTTATTTTAAAAAGTTTTTTCTACTATAAAAAATTAACACGGTGTGATATCTAGTCTCAATGCAAGAAATGATGTTATACTAGGAAAAAGATAATGATTTGAGTCACTCAAAAGACTTGCACTACAACTAAAGAAAAAGTTTAACAAGAGCTCACTAAAAACAATTTACTGCATTTTGGTAATTAGATACAAACTTAAAGTTATATATCATAAAGATATACCACGTATATAACAATCACGGACACCTATGACATACTATTAGAATCGGTATGATCTTTTTCAAAAGATAGCTGAATTGTATCTTTAGCAACATTTTTGTTGATTTTATTATCAGAAACTTTTCGATGGTAGAAACTAATACTTTAAAAAGTTATTATTATTGGCGATAGTGGCTATGTCTACGACTATGACTATTTGTTCCATCATTACAACACTAATATGATGACTGCTACTACTAATAGTATTGTATAGTTTTAAAGGCACATGGTATATGATACTTAGCTAATGTTTTAAGGTTATTATGTTGCATTTTTTTTTCGTTACATAGATATTTATTGCAAGTACTATAAGTTGTGTGTAACATGCATATTTTTCCTTACATATATTATTCTTTTAATAACGACATAATAAGATATGTTCTTTATACTTTGATAGATGTAATTAGGGAATTAGTTGGTATCTTGAGACCAAAATATCCATATTCAAACATCACACAACATGAGTCGGTAACTATATAACTAAAGGATCTAGAGTGAGTTATTCAAAACCATTACTTTAAGTATCTCATAGACTTATGATATTTGTGACATCTATTACTAATCATTATTATGAACTGGTACATGCAGAGGTTCTCGGATTCAATGTATATTATCCAATGACTATATGCATGAGTTAATGAGTTTGATTGAAACTGATACGCATTGTCCAAAGATTTTGATTATTCAGTTTGGAACCGTATTCATAATTGACGGTATATAATTTTTTATAACATAACTCAATTTATATAATTACACTTCTAAAGTTCTTACTCATCTTGAACTTTTTAGGTATTGTGAAAGTGAGAAACTTAAAGGCTGTAATAAGGTTGTTTTTAAATGGAGATGTTCATGAAAATCATGCTTATATAAGGAGGTAATGATCTGTGCAATACTATACATTATTGTTATTTTTTTGTATTCATACAGTTTAAATTATAACAAAAAAGACATTATTAATCTTATATTAATTCAATAATATTTTTCTAATCCTTTTTAATAACCTTTGTTGCCAAATAAAATAAAATTACACAATCCTACATTTACTTGCAAAGTTATAAAGTTATTTATCTAATAAATTTACAGTATTACATTATCAACTACAAGCATGCGTTTACTTACAAAACAAGTTGTTTACTTATCTCCTGAGAGATTTTTCACTAACTCAGGATGCACACTTCAGCTCAACCAAATCACTGAAGTTTGTTATGTAATATATAATTGAGATTAAATAAACATAACTTTTATACATATTCATTTTTATAAAGTAAATTTCATTAATTCATTTTCGTTGCAAATCACAGGTTCAATCATGCATAAAATTAGCTACTGTAACGGATATAAGTAACGAAGGTTGGATGTATATAGCGTACTGGAACTGCAACAAAAATGTCCCTCCTATTATCAAAGAATCGGCTTATTCTGATAGAGGCTATCTGATAGGTCACATGAATCTTGAATCAATCATATCGAACATGAATGCATAGAGAGAATAGTAGAGAAGGACAAGTATTTGAAATTCAAATGATATAAAATGGAGGGAAAATGAAAGAGTTTGTTACAAAATGCATCACCCTCTAATAAAGATTAGAGGGGTATTTATAGGTGAGGGAAGGAGGCTTCCCTTCCTTATTTTCCTAACTTGTCACATCTAGACCCTAGACTTTGGTAATTATGCTATTTCATTCTTTTAGCATAATATACCTTATTACAAACTACTTTGACATTAACAAAAGAAACACTAATGACTTAAATAATACAAAATCACATAATCAACACTTTTAATGATCCTAACACTATCCAGTATTTGAATGTCTAGAATGTTCGGCCAACTTCAGATGTGTTGCTCCAAGGTAATGATAAGATTAGCTAACTTTATGTCGTAATGCTTTTAATATATAAGAGACGTAAAATTGTACAATTTAGATAATATGTTATACTAAATTAATTTATAACTATCGTCTCATATGTGAGGTATAGGGTGAAAGTTACTTTTTTTGATGAGTACATTAATACTTCTACTTTTTTGTAACTATTTGACCATCAAGTTACTCAAATTGTTGGTAAATCGGCTTATAGTTTGTATGATCTTTTTGTTGATAACCGAGACAAAATTCCACACAAGTTATACGACATGGTTGGAAAATAATGGTTATTTAGATTACCAAAAAATCAGTATAACACATTCACTGATGTTCCTAAGATTGTGTCTCGAATTTCAGATGATCGTGCTCACATCAATGTGTTCAATGACATAGCGACATCACATTCGGTTAGTATTTTAATTTAAATCACATTCAATTATTAGTTTAATACTTCTAACAAGTCAACCTAACAAGTTCTTTTCATATATTTAGGAAAAAAGGAGGCAAAATATGAAATCAACTAAACATTGGAAGGGCACCGAAGAAGGCTGAAATATATTGTTTACTTGTTCTTCTTTTATCTTTTCATAACTTTTTTGATGTTTTCTTAATATTGATTGAATTGGATTTTTAATGTTTTTTATTTTGGGTACTTTAATCGAAGTGTTTGTTTGTTAATTTTGATTTTGTGTACTTTAAGTTATACTTCATTTCTTAAATTTGCAACCAAAACATCACATTATTCTTTTATAACTCCTTTAATATATCCCTCACAAGTTTTATGCATTCTGGTATTGACACTAAAAATACCGTTTACTGATTTACTCAGTTATTGAGAAAATCGTTCATCGAACGGGTAGAGACCTAGTTCTAACATGTAAAACAAGTTACTTTTTCTTATAGAAACGATATCTGCAAAACAGTACTATAAAACGAGTTAACTAAAAAACAATATTTTAACAGATTAAATATTAATATTAATAGAAATAGTAAATCATATCTCGTAATTTTTTTAAAATCCAAGCACGTGGAATTTAAAATCTGATAAAAATCAACTTTAATGGGATGTTGAAAAATCCAAGCACGTGGAATTTAATTCTTGTCGCGATAGTATGATTCACGTTACGATTAACGGTATATAAGATATTTAATTTAAAAAAAAAGTGAATTTGTTTAATTCAATAAAATAAATAAATAAGTAAAATCTGTGTATTTGATTTTAAAAGAATTTATTTGTTTGCTAGATAAATTGTTTTTTATTGCGTGCCAATTTTTGGTCAGCATTAACATTCTAGCAGCCTTTAATTTACACAGTTCATTCACATTTTGACCTTAGTTGCCCTCTATGCTATATATATGCCCAAAAGTTGATACAAGCCCAACCTCGAACTCGATCACATTATGAGAGAGTTTAACGATCATGGTGCATCCTTCACGGTAACACCGACATCTGTGCACTCCCCGACGACCTCCGGTCTGTCTTCGCAACTCCACTCCCCATCCTTATCTCGCTCACCGCTATTCAACTCACCAGACCACCCACAAACCAGCAAACCAAAAACCGGCAACAAAATAACATTTTCAAATACTCCACCAGTCGTATCGGCTCCTCCATCACAGATGCACTCACCATCCATGTCACGATCACCGTTCCTTGGGACACCAGACCGACCCGTAACCATGCCACCTAGTGGAGCTAGGACACCCATGGCTTATATAAGGTCTAGAAATTTAACGCCAAGATTTTTGACGCCTTTGGGTAGTCCTTTAAGAAAAGCACTTCATCTTACCAAATTAGACCCAACCGATGCATGGCTGCCTATTACTGAATCCAGAAATGGAAATGCTTATTATGCAGCTTTTCATACGCTTTGCTCTGGGATTGGAATTCAAGCACTTATTCTTCCTGTTGCTTTCACAATTCTTGGCTGGTAATTAGCTAGTTGCTCCATTTCTAATTTCTTTGCTACATTCAATTATTTATCAGCTTCATACTCAAAAATCTATTTCTAGTTTCAAAATGAGCTCTAATAATTTAAAACGTAAATGGGATATGTAATGTTAATAACATATACTTTTTGCAACAAAGAAATAAAATAAAAAATTTAACATGTCTAGCTCAAAAAATCTAATTTGTTATATTTCAAATAGCTCAATAATGACTTCGGTGATCCTATTAACTATACTAGTCATTTTGAACTTATATATAAAGATATGGAAGAAAGTTATGTCTTGACCGGCGACAGGGCACTATCATATGACATATATTTTCATGGAAGTCGGACCATAGGTTTGTGATCAATGAAAAAGAATATTTAGGTGTAGAAAGTTCAACATATAACTAACGGAATGTTTATTTCTGTTTTTGTTACAGTTCACGAGTCAAAAACTTTGTACTGCTATAGTTGAATAATAGTCATGATGTTTGAAGATTAGCTCATAGTAAAGATGCTACTGTAATATGCTAGTATTATTGTTATTACAGGGCTTGGGGAGTCATAGCCTTGACTTTGGCATTCATTTGGCAACTTTACACTTTGTATTTACTCGTGAATCTTCATGAATCACCTGAAACTGGAATCAGATACAGTAGATATATGCAACTCGCAAATGCAACCTTTGGTAAGCTTAATTAATTACTGAAAAGATTTACTATAACGGCGTTAGCTAATCTAGTAAATGATACCTCTCAGGTGAAAGATTAGGGAAGGCACTAGCGCTATTTCCAATCATATACTTATCAGCAGGTACATGTGTCACTTTGATCATCATTGGAGGATCAACGTCCAAGATATTCTTTCAAGTCGTATGTGCTGCGAATGAATGCAAAGCTGAGACCCTTACGACAGTTGAATGGTACTTGGTGTTCACTTGTGGTGCAGTGCTTCTGTCTCAACTTCCCAATTTAAACTCAATAGCTGGCATATCACTAGTTGGGGCAATCACGGCCCTTGGATATTGTACAACGATATGGGCGGTGTCAGTGTCCGAAGGTAGACTTCCAAATGTGTCGTATAATCCTGTTAGGGTTGGTAGCGAAGTCTCTAAGATTTTTGATGTTCTAAATGCCCTTGGCATCGTTGCGTTTGCGTTTAGAGGACACAATCTGATATTAGAAATTCAGGTAAACCCCTTATCTATCTTTATGTATAGATATAAATTTATTATTTACAATTTAGCTTTATAATAACAAAATAATACTTATTCCGTCCCAAATTAATAGTTTTTTTTACCATTTCTGGTTGTTTTAAAATTATTGTTTCCTTTCAAAATATAATTGTGAGTAATGTAACAAGTTTATCATATTTCATCTAATAATATTAGAAATTGCAAACTTCATTCAAAGTTTTAATTTATTGCATGAAGGGTGAAACAATTATTTTGCAAAAAGCTAAAAAGAAAATTTAGTAATGATTATATTTTTATAAAATGTGTGTTTTTTTTCAGAAAACAATTATTTTAAAAGAGAGTACTATTGTCAGAAAAACAAATATATTTTTATCCTCGTTGCAATAAAGTATACATTAATGTACCATGACTTTTTGGAATTAGTTTCTAAAAATATTCTTTAAGATTAGCATGGCGAATATATTATGACTATGTTAGTAGTGACTTTTGACCATTCTAATATTGTGTGCTCGATATTCTAACATGTAAAACAAGTTACTTTTTCTTATAGAAACGATATCTGCAACACAGTACTATAAAACGAGTTAACTAAAAAAAACATATTTTAACAGATTAAATATTAATATTAATAGAAATAGTAAATCATATCTCGTAATTTTTTAAAAATCCAAGCACGTGGAATTTAAAATCTGATAAAAATCAACTCTAATGGGATGTTGAAAAATCTTATATTTACTCTTCCTTAAACAAATTTTAAATACTTTATGCTGTGACTCACACTTGTAACGGATCTTATCTTATTTTTCATAATTTTAAAATAGGCCACATGTTACATGTATATATTAAGTGACTCTTATCTTGTTCGAGTTATTAACAAAATTTATAATCCAAGTTGACATCTTTTAGAATTTATAAAACTATTTAATAGTTAATCGTGATTAAAGAATGCCGGGGCACTTTTTGTTTTTGAAAACAAGATGTGCAACGTTTTCCCTAAACGATACTGTTTACGTCGAATGACATAACTTTAATTATATCAAGTTATTGGATACGTAATAATATAAATTATATGTATTATTATTGCAGGCAACGATGCCCTCAAGTGAAAAGCATCCATCAACAGTACCTATGTGGAAAGGTGTCAAAGTTTCATACACACTGATTGCAATGTGTTTGTTCCCACTTGCAATTGGTGGCTATTGGGCTTATGGTCAATTGGTAAGTTTTTATTTCTATTAAACATGCATTTTTAGTGTAACGAATTTGGGACAAGTTTAGCAAGCTTTGCTTGTACATTTGGCTTGGGTTGTAGCTTTTTGGTATGCCAATTGCAAAGCCTCGAGTTCACCATTTGTGCTATGTTCATATTTATAATAGAATTAAGTTCCACCTAGATTCATAAATAAAATTAAATAGAAAAAGATTCTGCTAATAATTGAAACAAAATGTTACAAATAGTTAGAAAAATTTATTAGATACTAGAGAAGTCAAATATATTAGTCAAAACTAGGTAACATTAGGCCTCATGTGCATCTAATGCAAGAATAATAAGTTTTCATGGCTAATTTTTTTTTTTTTTTTTTTTTATCAACTTAGTTTTCATGGCTAAATAAACTCACTCTCAATCACGTACTATATCATAGATTCCATCTAGCGGGATGTTGACCGCACTATTCGTATATCACTCGCAAGATGTGGCGAAATCAGTACAAGCATTAGCAAGCATACTCGTGATAATCAACGCTCTTAGCTCATTCCAAATTTACGGTATGCCAACATTTGATGAGCTTGAGTCAATATACGTTACAAGGTTTAAAAAGCCATGCGCATGGTGGCTCAGGGTGATCATAAGAACTGTATTTGGATTCATTTGTTTCTTTATCGCTGTGGCAATCCCATTTCTAGCGAGTATGGCTGGTTTGGTAGGTGGGATTGCTTTACCTGTGACGTTAGTGTATCCGTGCTTCATGTGGCTAAAGGTCAAGAAACCAAAGGTCTATAGTCCCCAATGGTGGCTAAACTGGGCACTTGGGGTTCTTGGAATGGGCTTAAGTGGGTTATTGATTGCAGCTGGGGTTTATGTCATTATTGATAATGGCATCAAGTTTAATTTCTTTCAGCCTTAGTAATTTATTAAAACTGTCTAATTTAAACTTTTACCATTTCTTATCGCGATTCTGTGTAATCATTTGTTTGAGGATGACAGCAATATTTGCTCAGCCACATTATCTTTTATGTAATAAGTTCAGCTGTTTAAAACTCAAGCATGCAACAACAACAAAATATGTTGCTAAAATCATAGTTTGTATTGGTCAGTCTTTTGAGCTACTAAAGTTGCATATAAAGGGTGTATTAATTTGTGATTGACGATGAAAAATAAAAGGTGTATACTTTATTTTGATAGATTAAAACCTACTCGCGAGATACTAAAATAAATACTTTATCTAATAAAAGATAAATATTATACCAATAATATTTTAGATATCAAGGACTCATTCCCATTAATATCTAAAAAGAAATTAATTGCTGAAATTAAAAGCATTTTATTATTTTACATATTTTTTATAATTTAAATAGTTCTTAAATTGTTAATCGTTAAACAAAAACAAAAGATACCGTTACGACCAAGATTTAATTATCTTTCTAAAGAGGGACACTTTCATATACTTCCGATAAACTTTTTTTTTCATTTTTTCACGTTTCTTACGTTTTTTCCATTTTTTTTCGTTATTGAAATTTGCATGAAGAAATCACATGTGATTAAACACTAATTTGAATATTCGTATGAAATCACATGTGATTTAACACTAATATCAAATTTGATTTAACACTAATATCGAATTACTTGTGATTTTATTACAATTACATATCATATGTTATTTAACACTATTATCATATCTGATTTAACATTAATATCGAATTATATGTGACTAGCCTCAAGGCCCGCCTGATGGGCGGCTAGCTTTGAAAATCGTTTAAAATTAAGAAGTAAGTAGTAAAATGGTTAATATAAATAACATAAAATGATGTAATATTAAAAACCAAAACGTTAAGGTAATATGACATTTGCAAAACATCCGCGATAAATTTAAATAACCTTTGATTATTTAAACAAAAAATATCTAAGAAATAAAGGCAAACTTATAGTCGATGAAGGACTTCTTCATAAACAACGTTTGTTTAAAATTTTAATAGTTATATTAACCCAAGGAAAATTGGTGCATATCTGTTTTCATTTGACAACTTGAAGGTCCTGAATTTATAGGGTCAAATAACCACAAACAATAGTTTTTGGGAAAATAAGCTATTAAGAATGAAGATATCGCACAAAAGAGTATCTCTTTCCTTCAGCAAAACAATGAGCATAATCACAATATCTAACATATGAATGTATGAGTTTCAAAAGTTTGAGCATCATGATAGTCTATATTTAACAGACTTGAGCAATAAGTGCAAGTTTAAGTATCAAAATATACAATTCTTAATATTGCTTCCTCAAGTCTAAAGTAAAATTATTCATACATACTTATAATCTTCTTAATCTCGGCCACAACTAAACATCAATCATAAAAGAAATACCAAAATATACAATTCTTAATAGCTTCATGAAGGTGTTCTTGTCAGCCATGTTTATCCATTGTGATCTATAATCTGTTAAGAACACTAAAAAAATATACACAAATCAAGGATCCATGATTGATTATTTACAACATTAAACTTGGTAAACAAATGACAAAAAAGTTAGTTGAGATGCATTCACACAAATATATTAACCAAAAATACAATTAACGACTTTAAAAATCCATGAAATTAAAGCTTTATTGTCGTACTTTTTTATACAAGACACTGTTTGTATCGCCTGTGTAGTTACCATTGTCGTCATAACACAAAAGTTATCGCACTTATTGATAAGGTCACGAATCTTGAATCTAACCTGCTACTTTTTTTTTGAACGGCAACTTTATTAAAAGAAAACTAGCAAGGAGCTAGAATTACAAAGAAATTAAAAAAGGGTGTTGAATCCAACTATCCCAACTAATAGAGTTTTTACCCCTAGCAATATACCAAGAAAAAAAACGCCTAACTATGTCTTCAAAAAAGTTAAACTAAGAACTTAAATGATTCTATGATATGTAATATAAATATAATAATGACATGGATAGCTTCACATGTTGATGCTGGTAAAATAAGATGATAAACGGCAAGATACCTTGCTTTAGCATCCATACTTTCAAATCCATCTTTAAGTATTAGCCAATGAATCAAATTGCATCTTTCTCAGGTTGAACACATCTTTAGTTCACATTGAGATCAGTGGCATCGTATTCTGTTTTTTCAATTACTACCAAATTATTGCGTATAGGTTTCGCCCGATGTCCAAATCTTATTAGCTCTTCCTAGGATGAACAAACTGAACACACATTTAATTATTAGGTGATAAAAAACTATATTCAAATATAATATAGACACATTTCCTAAATTTGATCATTCAGATTATTGTTCTGCAATTGTTTACAAAGTTGGTAATGGTAATTGTTAGCATTTAATAAAGGTTGACCGTTGACTGTTGACTATCGGTTAGCCCATAGGAGGCCGCGGCCCATTTAGCTTTTAGGGTTGCATCTTTGTTTGGTCTTATAAATAGTCTTGTATTCTCTTTGTATTCGACAATCAATTCAATAAATCTTTACGTTGTATCTTTAGTTTCTACATGGTATCAAGAGCCTAGGCTCAGGTCGTTATATATTGGCATCCTCCGGTCATCAACTAATTGTTGGTGATCCGGAGGGATCCCGTTTAATGTTGTTCTAGATTGGATTGAATAAGTTGTTCCGCTTGACTCGAATGAAAAAAAATTGGGTTCGTTTGAATCTGGGCGGATTATTGGTTTCATATATAAAGAATAGATTGATTTGCTTTTGGTTTCTTGCTTTCTTTTGTCTTTGAAGGATCAATTTGTTCGGTTCGGTTATAACAATCTATACGTTTGGTTTTTTCTAAGTAAGTTTTGTGAACTGGTTGAAACCTTTTTGGGCTTTTGGTATATGTACTTAGGCCATATGAGTTAGATGATCAATTGAATATTGTATCATCAACTAAAGAATCTGCTTGATGAATTTTATTTGGTTTATCTCATATTAAATATTAGATCTGTTCGATTTGTTTGAGAATATTGGAAAACATAGAGTTTGTTTCGTTTGATTGTATTTGGAATTGGTATTAGTATTGGTATTAGCATTTGGATCGGTACTGATATTTGGTATTTGTACTGGGTTGAAATTGGCATTGGCATTAATATTAGTATCGGTAATGGCACTTTGGTAAAGATTAGTATTCGCATTGGCATTCACATTGGCATTGGCATCGGTATTTGTACATATTTGGCATCGGCATCGGCATGGCATCGGCATCGGCGTTGGCATCGGCACGTCTGCTTTACAGATTGCAGATGTGTTTTGGTTCTGGTTATGCTCTGGTATGTATGCACCGGTTTGGATTGTTTCGGATTGAGACTTCGTCTAGCACCGAGTTTGCTCTCTGGGACACTCCGCTCTATGTTTGTTTTTTTTTCGGGTTTTGTTTACTTTATGTTTGGCAAACTCCCAATGTTCACCGCTGCGGCATTGTGAGTTTGAGAGGGGATGTTAGCATTTAATAAAGGTTGACCGTTGACTATCGGTTAACCCATAAGAGGCCGCGGCCCATTTAGCTTTTAGGGTTGCATTTTTGTTTGGTCTTATAAATAGTCTTGTATTCTCTTTGTATTCGACAATCAATTCAATAAATCTTTGTATTGTATCTTTAGTTTCTACAGTAATAACCATATAAATTTGAGTTGAGATGATGAATGTTATAACTCAAAACTTATACAATTAATATAGGAGAGCCAAAGAGAAGTGTATAAATGCAGGGGGTGCCTAAACAACATCATAGTTGATAAACCGACATTGTCGAGGTTACCAAGTTGCCATATCTTCAAGATAAAATGAGAGTTATGATCAAAACCCAAAGAAGCAAACCAAAGACAAAACATATTTTCTTTCTTGGTATAGCTTGAACCAAACACTCCTCATTCCTATTATAACCTCATCCAAACTCATGCTATTTCTGCAACATCCTAAACCAAACACACCTAATGCTGCAGTAGCCTAATTCAAATACACTTTATTTTTGCAGTTACGTGATCCAAAAACATCCGTTACTTAAGAAACTTGGTCTCGTCCATACACACTTTTATAATAGTCTGATCCAAATATACCTCATTCATAAATCTATAGCCGAACATAAGTACGAAGTTCCTAACATGCAAACCACTTTGATCTCCGGGCATTCACGGCAATAGAAGCCAAACGACTTCTTGCATCATAACCTTCACCTCTCTATAGAATCTGTAACATGCCGCGAACAAACTAACTTAGATAAAGGCTACTAGATCTCAGTAAGTATTGGTACATTAACCGACGTTACCATTGTCCACTTATGCGCGAGCAGACAGGGCTCACGAAAAAACACGAAGTTAGCAACTCTGATAACACTATCTTCTCCGAGCTGAAATAACTAATACCACAAAATCTCTCAGGTCCTTGCCGATCACATGATCCCGCTGTTCATTTTACGCTGTTACCTGATAAACACACCGTTCATAGACAACAGGCGATAAACTGCAAACACTTATTATTCTACACCCTAATTTGAGGAAAAGTCACACACATGTCGTGCTACATTGTTCGATAATCGCAGATTATACCTAGCTTCCTTTAAAACATAAATCATTAACAATACATCTAACTACATCTTTAAAAGACTTCAAAAAATCTTATTGCAGTAGAGTTGGTTTCGAACAAACCCGAACACAACTCGGAGTCCCGAGTTATTGTGCCAACTAATATCTCATACACATAATGACTGATCATCTAAACTTACACACGACCTACGTCTTTCTGAACACAAAATCGAGAGAACTAACAGCACTGAAAAGTATGAACGCGGCGACCACTCGATTAGCGATTTAATCGGCACATAATGGCAAGAACAAAGATCGCTGCTAACAGGCACAACAATTTCTAATAAAGTCGAAATCGTATTGAACTTTCCTGCACACATACATTTTCTCAAGGCTGCCCAAGAAGCCGGTGTTCTTCACTCTAGGCGTCTTCATCTACTATTCCTTGGCTTGTTTCATACTCACACACATAGCAGCCTAATCAAAACACACCCCGATTCTTACTTCTACACTACCTAACTTTAATCACAAAAATACAGTTGGAGTAACATATGTAGGAAAATATGTCACAAACTCAGCGACTTAAATTCCTAAATGTCATCATACGCCTTACATAAAAACCTAAAGCACACTTTTACCCTATAGATTCAAATTGTCAGCTAACCAGAAACTTGCTTTAATAATAATAAAATATACTATCTTAAAACAAAAATTTGGACAGTTGAACAAAATTGGTCCATTTTGCCAAATTTAATATATCAACTTACCCATGAGAAAGGAATAGGAATGAATATGGAAAGTAGCATGCAAGAATGCAAGAACAAAGATCGCTGCTTCTTTATACGCCAACCTCAATCTTAGCTCCCCAGGGGTTTCACTTCTAGCTTCTTTGCTTGTTTCAAATGTTCCTTTTTTCTGCATTTCCATTAATAAATGAAGTACCATATGATGTCAGTACATGTCTTGAGTAAATGCTATATCTATTTTCTAAATAACTTATAACACCTACCGTTTTCAAGCCTCAAGAAGCTCTTCTCTTCCTATGTAGTCCAAGTCACTTCATTCCTATTGACCCAACGGTTAGCTTCTATGTATAAACTGGAACAAACTAAGAGACTTACGGTATAGTTCTGCCCTGGTAAAATCTTTTGTTTTCTTACAATTTCCAGCAATAAGGTTTTTTCTCTTCTTCGAAACCAAAAAATCTTTCTGCAATAATGTGAGCGAGGTTCTTTCATTTTTTTCAAAATTATGTTTGACATTGTTCACCTACATCAAGCCATCAACCAAAAACTTTATTAATTGACATAAATAATAAATCAGAGAACAATTAGTAATAGACATATACTTGGAAGCAATTGAAGGCTTAAAAAGAATCATTGATAACACATAAAGAAAAAAAGAGGATATGATACACACCAAAAACTAAATTGCAGAGATGCAATTTACTTTTTCATGGACTCGAAGTTAAAAATTAACCTGGAAAAAATTCAATAAACCATTAGTGGAATAAAAGATTGATGTCAATCTCATTTATTTTTGTGAAACAAGCATATTTAAAGAAATGGTAGCATACTTTATCAATTTCACAGTTACTTGTTGCATTAACATCATCAACCTCAAATTGACCATCAGCTGAACATTTTGAAATGTCAATTGCCGATGTATCCACCTATATACATATGTCAGTTATCTAATTAGTTAATGCATGCAATATATACTCTTTTTTCAAATTTTATAGTAGCTTGAGATATCAACATACATCAGGAACAATATACATGATCATTTGACCAATGAAAAATATTCATAAACAACAGGACCAAACACCCCTTTAGAAAAATACTCACAGCAGCTAAAAGTTTTTAAATATATACATGCAATTGCCTTAGTTTGTGCAACAACGACTTGCATAGCGGTTGTAGCTTCTCTCTCTTCAAGAGGCTCCACAACTCAAAGCAATCACCTTTAAACCACAGTGCGAGTGTTTGTCATAATGAAAAACATGCGGGTATTTGTCATTATCAGTTTAATGCATGTTTTATGTCAAAATATAAAATAATGAAAACCATTACTTGAGTTACTTCATTTGTCTTTTACTCAAATTTCTCGGACCACAGCTCATAAAAATCCTGCAAATTACATGAGCCAAAGCGTAATGACTATTATATTCTCATTTCATGATTCTTAATTAACTCTTTCCATAGGACTATACAATCTGCACAACTCTAGCATAATGTTTGATAAGTGTAAAATACACATATCTATTTATACCTAAAAAACCCAAATAAACCCAAAACAGACCAAAAACGGCAAAAA
>BQNB010038097.1:2973-26196 GCA_026074375.1 Tanacetum coccineum | reverse complement strand
ATATCCTCCCATATTAGCTTAGCATAATCTACCTTTACCCCATTGGTCAAACAATACAAGATGGTGGCATCCTTGTTGGATATTTGGTCCAGGCCATCTGTTTTCCAGCTTAAACACTGAATGAATTAACCCATCGGTAGCCTCCACCTAGGGGGAAGACAACTCTTTTTGAGTTCCCTTTGCCCCAATCTCTCCACTGTAACCTATTGTTGCAAACCATGGTCTCACTATTGTTATGGAGGGTAGGGAAACATACATACTTTAGTGAGGTAGGTAATGAAACCTAAGAGCATTCCTAAAGGTATTGATACCTATGTCTCCTCTAATTCCACCTGTAGGAGTGGATACCCAAATCTTATAGTCATCTAAGGTCTTTGCAGTATACCAAAATTCACTCAGGTATTTTTTGTATTGAGTTGGGCCCTAATAAATGATTCCTTTAAACAACATTGTTGGCGGTGAAGGCAATATCTTTAAAGATGAACTCAATCTGATCTATAGGTAAGAAAGGGTTTGGGCTTTCAGGTTTGTCAAGAGTGACAGGTTCTTCTTTGGGAGTGATTTTAGGTGAAGAGGGATTGTGTGATGATGATTCAGCCATTATGGATACTTAAGGTTTTGAAGATTTGATCTGGTTTGAGGTGTGTGTTTTGTTTTTTCTTGATGAATTTGTAAGAGTGAGGTGTTAAAAGGTTTATTGTGATTTATATGATTGATGAAATTACATATTTTTCTTTGAGAAATTGTAATTATCATTTGAGGTTATAAAGTTATGGGAATGTTTAAGGTTTGTTTTCAACATGTGTGCTAAACTTTGTATTTAATGAAAGTCAGCAAAGCATGTATCTGACACCTAGAATAGTGAACAATCGTCTATTTAATTGAAAAAGTAGGTGAGAGAAAGATGATAAGGTCATTCTAAGTTTTGGATATCTGCTATTAATATATTTTAATTAAAAAACTTCTTTGAAAATGAAATTATTTTGATAAAATAATATTATTTTTAAAATCACATTTGTTTTAAAACTAACATTGAGATTGATGTTTGAAAAACTAGACTAGGTTCAGGTTTGGTGTTATGTTATGATGAACATATTATTGTAATCTTTATCATCATCAATCTTCCAGCGAATGCGACAAAACCCCAAATGCTCATGCAAATCCATGAATGAGATATATGTGATTGCTCAGTTACTTCACTCGAGAGACATCTGAAGAATTAGATAAAATCATTTTATAAACTGAACTGAAGAAAATAAAATCATTTAGTTTAGATTCTTGACATACCAATATATGTGCTCCGGGGAAGATGAAAAAACCACACATGTTCATGCAAATCCATGAATGAGACATATGTGATTTCTCAGTTACTTCACTTAAGCAAGCTAAAGATTATAGGCAAAAACTGAACTGACATTTAGCATATGAAAGTTTGTTCAGTTTTGATGAAAGCAGCTGAAACTTTAGATTCTTCATCAGTACTGAAGCTTTAGGTTTTTGGATCAAATGTTCAGCATACCAAGTCAACAATCATCTTTTAAAATTTGTCTCAATCCAGAGGTGACTGGTGAATTGATATCACAAGATTGATATTTAGTAGGAATAAATGTAATATCAATGTCCCTTTTAGAATATGATCTTGATAAAATGATAATATGATATCAATATGCTTTGATCGTGAGTGCAGAACAGGATTGTTTAGCTTGCATAGAACTTGTGTTATCACACATAAGGGTACCTTTTTCTATAAATTATATCATATAGTCATGAGTTACCTCTTCAACAATAGTAGTTGGCAGAACCTCCACGGCAACTACAATATTCAGCTCAAACTGAGGACATAGCTACAGAATTGCTGCGTTTTTAGCACAAAAGGCACACTAGCTTGCGTCCTAGCAACTGACAAGCACGCCGAGGTTTTTATCTGTCCATGTTGCGCCTAGCATAGTCCAGAGTCTAAGTATCCTTTTAGGTTAAAACTTAAACATTTTGGATACCACAGACCAAGAATGGGAGTACCTTTTAGTACCGTGAAAAATTCTCATTTAACAACAATATATTGGGATTCCTTAGGATATTCCTGATATCTTACACAGAGACAAGTTTGAGAAATTGAAAGTCAGGTCTGCTTTGCAGTAAGATACAGTTATGAACCAATCATAACCTCTATACTGAGTCTCATTACAGCTTTGGCCACTGAGATCAGGTCTAAGTTTGTTAGTGGTGAACCATTGAGTATTCACACCGATTAACCAAATATGTCATACTTTTTAAGCCGGATCCAGAAATATATTTCTTGGTTGATTGAATATGCCTTCCATATTGTTTTAATCTGAAATCTACGAAAAAGGTAAGGACACCCATCATGCTCATTTCATATCTTTGAGTCATTAGTTTAGCAAACTATTTGCACAATTTTGTGCTGGTGGACCCAAAGATAATGTCATCAACATAGATTTAAACCAGAATCACATTAGTTTGAGTTTTTTTAGACAAACATGGTGTTGTCTATCTTACCTCTAACAAACTTGTGTTCAGTGAGAAAGGTTGAGAGAGTTTCATACCATGCTCTTGGAGCTTGTTTAAGTCCGTAAAGGGCTTTGTCCAATTTGCATACATGGTCTGGGAACTCGGTGCTCTCAAAACCTAGAGGTTGTTTGACATAAACATCTCTTTTAGTTTACCATTGCGAATGCACTTTGACATCCATTTGAAAACAATGAAGGTCATGTATTGTGGCAAAGCAAGAAAGATTCTGATTGCTTCAATCTTGCAACTGGAGAAAAGGTTTCATCATAGTCTATGCCTTCTTGCGGATTGTAGCCTTGGGCTACAAGTCTTGCTTTGTTTTTATGACAATTCTAGTTTTATCTCTTTTGTTTCTAAATACCCATTTTTAGCCAATTATGGTTTTACCACAAGGTGTAAGAACTAATGTCCAGACTTTATTTTTGGAAAATTAGTTCATCTTGCATGACATCAACCATCCTGGATGTTGTAGTGCATCAAAGACCTTTTTAGGTTCTTCTTCAGATAGAAAATCTAAAAGTAGACAAGTCATGACTGAGATTTGCACCAAGTCTTTAGATATGATTGCTCTTGTGAGCCAATTCCAGCTCTGGAATACCAAATATATTGACCACTCCAATGTGCTATCCTCATAACCATCATCTTAAGGAGCTAGAGTAGCCACTAATGGAATAGGTAAGGGTGGATTTGGGATTGGAATTGTATTTTGTACTGAAGTATCCTATTCTCTTGGAGAGGATGAATGTTCAGAGATCTGAATGTCTTTAGTGTTTGTGAGATTATCAATGATTTGTTCATCATTGGTGTGATTGGAATGTTCAGAATGATCATCATTTAAGATTTTATCATTTTGAACAGATTGATCATTTTGATCAGTTTGGGCATTTTGGTCAGATGAAACTTCAGTTTTAAGAACAACTGGTTCAGGACATTCATAGGGTTCTATGAAGGATACATCATTGCTGTTTATTTGATACCTTTGAGAAGGCTCATAAGGATAAAAGTTCATCAGGTTGGATTAACTTTATTTTTAGCAATGTTGATGTTGTCAATTGAAGGTTTTGAGAATTTGATAGCATCAGAGCTTTCATCAAATGTGATGTGATAGGTTTATTCTGTTTGTTGTCTTCTTGTGTTGAAGACTCTAAAGACCTTGGAGACCAGTGAGTATCTAAGAAGATAACCATCATCAGCTTTTCATCAAACATCCCTAGTGATCTTTATGATTAAGATATAAATTGGATCATCCAAATACATGAAGAAAGTTTTGATAGTTAAGGTTCTCTTAATGAAAATTATCATAGGAAGTTTTAAGATGTCTTTTTCACAATGGTGGATCTATTTTGAGTGTAGCATGTAGTGGCTACAGCTTCAGTCCAGTATTGTTTTGAGAAGACAGATCCTGAAAGCATTGTTCTTGCAGCTTCTATGAGAGTTTATGTTTTTCCTTTTAGCAACACCATTTTGTTCGGTTGTAGGAGAGAATGAGACGTTATTGAAAATCCCTTTTTTTCATCACAAGAAGTTTGACAATGAGCTATTCTTGAATTTCAGTAACCATTGTCATTTCTAGTTGCTGACATTAATGTCATTTTTGGAATTGTTCCAACTCTTTTGATGAAGGACATAATAGTTTTAGGTGCTTGACTTTTCTTTTTCAAGAAGTATACCTAGGTGTACCTTGAGTACTCATCAACAATGACAAGGGTGTACTTTTCATGGTTAATGGACCTAGGAGTTACATGTCTAAATAAATCCATGTAAAGAAGATGAAGACATTTCTTGATAGAAGATGTCTGTTTTGTTTTGAAGCTGGCCCTATGATGCTTTCCCTTTTCACATGATGTGAAACATGTTTTTGTCTTTTGAGTAGACAAGTGAGGTAAGACCAATAACAAGATTTTGTTTTGCCAGTTTGATGATTGTTTTGATGTTTAAATGAGCAAGTCTTTTATGCCAAAGCCAGTTGAGATTTTTAGAAGCTTTGGCAAAGAAGCAAGATTCTTGAGCAGAAGATTTCATGTCAAGAACAACTACATCTCTTACTCTTGGAGCAATCATTACAATTTCTTTGTTAGAGTTGAAGATTGTTCCTCTTTTTGTTAATACAAATAATGTCTAAAAACGTTATTTTTATTTTTCGACCTCTTAATGTTTTGATAATAACAAAATGTAAAAATGTTTACGATAAAAATAAACGTTTACAAATTATTAATCATAAAATTCAATTTCTAAGATTAGTAATCACTTAAGGTATGGACAAACAAATCATTAAGCAAGATTAGTGATCAAGAAAATATTTTTCTCTTAACCATCACATTTTTACAAAAGTATTTTCACAAAAAAAAATATACAAAATATTTTCTAATTAAAAGAAAAGTTTTGTTTAAAACCTAAATTTGAAATTCAAATTTTCCCTCTAAATTGGAAGGTTCCATAACAGATACAATCTTCCCCACGAAAAGACAAAAACAAGAGCGTAGTCTACTGGGCGGCCCCCTTATAGGTCTGGCTCCGCCCAGATATATTTGGGACCGCCAGGACCGCCTGTAGTGACCGTTGGAATTTTGATAGGTGTAAAATACACATATCCGTTAACACCAAAAATGACCTTAAATGACCAAAAATACAGTAAAAATGGCAAAGATATGTGTGTTTTTGTGTTTTGTGTATGCAGGTATGGATAAAGCAAAAATCACAAGGAAACGGTCAAAAACCGGGTAAACACGAACACGGGGAACGGAAGAGCACAAAAGAAGTCGGGGATTCAAAGCCAAAGTAGAAAAGTCAACTATCAGTCAACCAAAGTCAACTCAGTCAAACCACAAAAGGACAAAAATCCAAAGTTACAATTCTAGTCTCTCAAGTTTCCAAAGTTACATAAATGATCCCTAAGCTTAATAGGCCAAATCCTATCAAAACCATACCCGGATCCAAAGCCTAAAATCATTAAACTTTTCCTGGCCCAAAACCTTAACCCATAACCCTTTTAACAAGTCCAGGGATCAAAGTTGCCAAAACTGGAAGTCATTTAACACTATGACTTGTGTTAAACAAAGAGAGGGACTCATTTTGCCATTCACCCAAACTCACCCCCCATTTTTACCCGTTTCAGTTAAAACCAAAAAAGGGCGCCAAGAACAAAAGCACTATTCATCATCTTTCTCTCGTTTACCCTCTAGTCAAATCAAGGGGCAACTCGAAATTAAGGGTCATAAAAGGTAATTCAAGTGGTCATGAACAAGATGGCAAGGACAAAAATGTAATCTCAAAGCTCTATTGGTCTAGTCAATCAAGGAAGCACACGTGTCAAATGAAGAAAGCACAAGGAATGGGTAATCTTGCACTTAAATCACTCAGAGAACAAGTACAAACATCACATCAATGGATTGCCAGCTTGGCAATCCGTGTGAGTGATCACATGATCCAAGGGCCATAATCAACTCTCCAATGATTAGAAGATCTATGGATATAATTAAAAGGAGCGTGTAGAGCAAGGAAAGGCTAGGAGGTTCAGCTTGTGACTATAAATAGCACTGACTCGTGGTGATAATACCTATATATAATATATAAGCAAACAATCAACCAATTTACCTTTAGCCAAGGATTGGTCAAATGTCCACAAAAATAATATATATACGTAGCCGGAAGTATGATTCCTGGGTCGTTTTGTCCCAACGAGGCTTGAATGGAAAATCGAGTTACGGATTGATGATTGATGTTTGAATATGACAAGGAATGATTGGGCACTAACACTAATAAGCAAGTGCACATAAAAATAAGCAAAGAAAATAAGCTGGAACAAGAATAGAAGCTAGAAATGGTAAAGACACTTAAAACTTTTACACTAAAACACAAATAAGCTAGATTAACTCTAAATAAGCAAATTCAAAAAGTAATTAAACTAAGTTAAGTAGGAGAGACTCAACAGTACTAACAACAGTACTACCAGTATTAACTAACAGTACTAACTTGGAGTTAGTAACATTAGCTAGCCTTAAGTTAGTACTCGTTAGTATCAATGAAATAAGAAAAGAAGTAAATAAGGCTAAAACAGATATATTAAACTATCCCTAAATAAGCACTCAGGCAATAAAATAAGCAACTGGAATAAACTAGAATGGCACATAAAGCAAAAACTATAAACTGATTCACTATTGAAAATACTTTGAAAGGAAATAAGCTTGAAATAAGATTACTCTAAAGAACAGTAAAGGAAAATTGTTTACTACTCTAAAAAGCTAAGGAAATCTTAATAAGCCGAAATAAAAAGCTGATAAGCTTAAAATGAACCATCAGTACTAACAGTTTTAACTACCAGTCTAAAATGGAGTTAGTACTGCTACTTAATTTAGTACTGCCGAAACTTTTAAAATCCAAAAAAATTGAACTAGCAGTACTAACTATGGGTTAGTACTGCTGGTTCCAAACATCCCTTAAAGTTTTCAAAAATCATTTTTCTTTTCATACTGATTAAAAACAGATTATCCAATAACAAAATAAGATACTTATAACAACTTTAATTTAAAAGAAGCACTTAAATAAGCTGAATTTTTCGTAACAGTGTTTAACTCAAAACTAAACAGTTTTATTAAATAACTAACAGTACTATCAGTAAATAACTAATCAATTAAGCCAAGATATGGCACTAAACATACTGCTAAAGCATAAATAAGAAAACAGAAGTAACAAATAAGTCACTATAAGTAAGTTCTGCAAAACAAAGAGAAAGGGAAGAAAGAGAAACTTACAACACCCTTGCTCAAAACAGGGCTAAACCAAGAATCTACAATCTCTAGCTGTAAAAACAACTAGTGAGAGTCCATAAACCCATTCCAGAACTGGCTTATTCATCCTATAACATAAGCTATGGAGTATCTTGAAGAGTGAATTTTTATGATTTTCTCTCAACTAATTAACTTTTAGTTACCTTAATTAATAAGCAACTTAGAAATAAGCTGTATTGCAAGCTTTTTGAACACAATTAAGAAACTTAACACTTGGAATTGTAAATTGACTTAAAACCTCAAATTTGCATTAAAATCTGAAAGTGTTACAAAGCTGAAAGTAAAAGCTGTAAATGAGTCTTAAAAGAACTGAAAATAAGCTAAGTTATATTAAAAAGTAAAAACTAACTAGTTGCCTCAAAGGCTTACAAAAGGCTCTATTTATACTAAAATGAATTAAGGTCTTGGTTTCTTGCACTCTCTTCTCTCCTTTCTTCTGTGTTTCTTTGTAGAGACAAAAACCAAGTGTGTTTGTTGTGTGAGGTGATTCTAAAACAAATCCCAGCCTTCAATTTCTTTTGTGCTTCTTTGGAGTCAATCATAGCCATCGAAAATACTTGGGAATGGTGAAGGATTGCCAACATGGCACTTATACAGCTGGGGGGGGGGGGGGGTTGATATAGAAGAGAGGTTGAAATTATTTTTATCTAGGGTGTAAGTGTTTTGCATGGTAGAAAGTAAGGACGACATCCCTAGTTGTACCTGGGTTTTTGTTTTGGGCGGGAAGAATGGAGTTTGGGGAGGATGGCAGCTTTGGCCCCTCATTTCTTATAACAAACTTCGCCCGGTTTGCAATTTCAACCCTTGTCTTTTTCTTTTGTAATACAATTTGAGGTTTGGCAGCTTTAGTCCCTCAAGTTGTATTTTCTTCATGTGGCTGACTTTTGACTTTGACTTGACTTTGTCTTTTCCATTCCGTGCTTAGTTTTGTTTGTTTTTGGCTTTCTTTTTGTCCTTTTCTTGAATATTCATTCCTGCACAATACAAATGCAAAACATACAAATACAATGTATTTTGGGTACGTTTTTAGTCATTTAAGTCCGTTTTTAATGGAAAATGGTATGTGTAATTAAGCACATACCAAAATCCCCCATACTAAGGTATTGCCGTGTCCTCACGCAATGTTATGAAGTAAACACTCAAGAAAACTAAGAATCTTAATCCCCCTTGACTAATTACCTCGAAAAGTAGCTTAGTGTTCATCAAGGGGAACTAAAGAATCAATAGCTTCGACAAGTCCCGTTTTCACCATTTTTTATATGTACATTACTATCCCTAATATTTTTGGATTTTCCTTCCTTTTTCTTTTCTTAACTACCTGTTTGACTTCCTTTATTTTATCAACATTGGGATCATAGAATGAGAAGCGCCCATAGAATAATCTACGGATGTCCTGACGGATAAATTCATCGTCCCCCCCGGATTTTCACCAAGTATCCAAACCAAGCAATTAAACCAATAATCATTTGTCAATATAAAGTCAAATTTTAAGCACTCTACTTATGACTTGTGAACTTTTAACTCCCAACACGGAATATGATTTAAATGTTGTACCATTTCAACTCAACCATAGATTCAACTAATTCCCATAGTCCGTAATTCAAGATGAATCATGACTCAAAAGCAACAACTTATTAGGACCTTGTATCTTGATTTTAAAGAAACGAAATTTAACTCTAAACTTCTTTATGCAACAATCTTTATCATCATAATCATAAGTTCTTAAGCAAGATTGCGTTGCTTAGTTTGAACACTACCTAGGGCCTCGCTCCCTAGTAAGGAATATCACAAAAACCAACGACCGAGATCTTTGTTGAAAACGCTACCCTATGCTAGAGCGTAGTGGAAATCACATCAACTCCTTCTTCCAATATGCTAAGGAAGGTGTCCTATAGTTTTTTTGAACCCTTACATTAGACCTGCGCTTCCTGGTGAATATCACAACACACCAAATCCTAAAGTAAAGATATCTTAGATTGAAACCCCCACCTCGTGTGTTAGCGGAGTGGAGATATCACGACACATCTTTTACTTGCTCCATATAATCAAATGCATGCTTCATTGGCGTAATTTCAATATTCAATATAGCTTATTGCATTCAAATTTCTTTCATCTTCTTGCATTTTAACGTTTCAAATTACTAAGAACAAACAAACCCCAGCTTTAAAGAATGAAGTTTACAAATTTGAAGTCTTTTCTAAAAAACACTATCGATTGACATAGTTTCTGAATTGAAATGAGCACGTAGATTAGGTGGATTAAAAGCTATGGAGAAAAAGCCGACAAGTTTACTCATATAAGTATAGAAGAATCCTTGTCTCAGCACTAAACTTATATTTAACTCTATCACTTCCTTTGTCTTCACCTTATGAAAACTCGAAGCAATAGAATTCCGAGAAATCTTCGCCTACAAATTGAGAACTAGCTAGGCCAACACTGCCCGAGTCGAGTCAAAAATTATTCTCATTCTACCCATTAGGAAAGTCGAAACTGTGACAAAACACTTATTTTATTTTTGAAAATTTTTAAATTTTTGAATTTTTTTTGGTATTTTTGCAAAAATTGGTGGTAAAGAGCGAGATTACGTGGACAACAAATGGCTGCAGGCAACAATCAAATCGAAAGATCCCCCCCGATATCTAGAACTAAACACCGTCTCGATGTTTTTAAAAGGCACCTACGTAAAAAAAATTATTCCCCTTGAAAAAAGGCCGTTTATTAAGTGTGCCAAAAGATAAAACGTTAGTCGATTAGATTTGGATATCGGGATTCCCAAAATGAAGCTGAGGATGTGAAACTCTTGTGGATGAAAGACAAAACTGAGAGCACCGAGAGCCATCACAATCCGAGCAAATCCTGACAATTAACAACACAAAAACGAAACACGTAAAGGAAGAGGCCGAGCCCTACCACAGACAGCAAGAAAACACTTATTCATTTTTACACAATACTACGATAAGCATGGGGTGCCTCCCACGAAGCGCTTATTTAAGGTCGCTATGCTGACCCTGGGCACATGGAATTTATTGGTTCATGGGGAATGTGTGGAGATCTGGGACTACCAATTATGGTAAACGATCCCCTCCAAGAGTAAGTGCTCAAACTGTGACATATTACTAAGAAATTGCACGAGTTTTGGGATAACTCGACAGTGCCATATGGAAAAACTTAGGTTATAGTGAATGGTCCACTCCAGCGGGTCTTAAGCTTGCCCAAGAAAATCTTCAATCTAGAGTTAAAGAGGAGGACTCGATCACCGACGTTGAAAATGTCGGGTTTTTTGTTTATGTGTTTTGATCTTGGAGTCATGGAATCTCTTGTTTTTCTCTTAAGATCAAATATTTCTCATAGGCAATGATCACGAAGTTCAATAAGTTCATTGATTGAACTTCCTGTGATCACCCGCGGTTTTGATATCAAAGTTTGTATGCTTAAGGGCCCAGTAAGCTTTGTAGTCTCAGCTCGATCAGAAGATACATGTCCTTCCCGTACACTAACTTGTATGAGAAACAACTCGTTGGGATGTTTTGTAAGCTGTGCGGAAAAGCCCAAAGTGCGTCATCTAATTATCCGACCAAGAGGCACGGTTCTCGCCCACGGTCCTTTCAAGAATTCGTTTCAAACCACGATTGGATACCTCAACTTGCCCACTTTTGTGGAAATAACGTGGGAGAGACGATGAGTGACTCCGTTTATTTAAGCATGAACTTTGTAAATTTGTCATTGCAAAAATGGTTCCCGATCACTTATGATCACGAGGGGCACACAAATCCTGGCGAAGAGAGAATTTAAGAATTTGCAAACTACCTCGGGCTTCATTGTGGGAGCGCTGTTCGTTCTCTTTCAACCCATTTTTGATAAATAATCAACGGCCACGAGTATATATTTGTTCCCTCTTGAAGACGGGAACGGCCCATAAAATCAATGCCCCACATGTCAAAGATTTCGCAAACTTGGATAGAGTTATTTAGGCATCTCATCAATGTTTGCGAAATTTTGCCTTAACTTGACAAACGTCACAAACAGGATGACAAAGTTGTGGCAGCCTGTAGATCGTGGCCAATAAAAATCCTAAAACAAAAGATCTTTTTAGCGGTGTAATTGGCACCATAGTGTCCCCCGGTGGGTCCATTATGGCAAGCTTTAAGAATGTCGAAAGCTTCTTGCCCTGAAACACAACGCCTAATTACTTGGTCAGCACAGATCTTGAATAGAAAGGGGTCGTCCCAAAAGTAGTGTTTGACGTCTTTGAAAAACTTTCTTTTCTGCTGAGACGACATTTCCTAATTGATCACAAATTCCCCGCAAAGGTATTTGTCAAAATCGAAAAAAACCATGGGGCATTATCATCACCACGAAAGGTAACCATCCCAAGTGTCTCGAGAGGAAATGTTTCCGTAATTTCCTTTTTCTCGAGCTCACTTTGATGGGGATTTTCAAGTCTAGAAAGGTGGTCTGCGGCGAGATTTTCTGCTCCTTTTTTATCACGGATAACGACATCAAATTCTTGGAGCAGCAAAATCCACCGGAGCAATCTTGGCTTAGCATCTGCTTAGTCAAGCAGGTACTTGAGAGCAATGTCCATATACAACTATCTTTGACAAGACAAGATATGGCCGAAATTTCTCAAAAGCAAACACTAGGCAAGTAATTCTTTTTTGTCCGTTGTAGTGTAAGGTGCTTTGAGCCTCTGTCATAGTTTGCTTGCATAGAGTAGGTTGGTTTGAAGTGCTTTTGGTCTTTAACGTAGCCCTATGGACTGCCCAACAGCAAAATCACATGCATCACACATGATTTCAAAGGGCAAGTCCCAATCGGAGCAACTAGAATAAGATCCCTGGTTGTCACTTCAACTTAAGGTTTCAAATGCTTCGATGCACTCCTTCGAGAAGATAAATGGAGTTCTTTTTCAAGGAGGTTCATAGGCCGGGTGATTTTAGGAAAAATTCTGAATAAATCGCGGTAGAAATCCGGCGTGACAGAGAAAAACTGCGAATAATACCCTTTACGGTAGTGGGATGAGCCCAATTTTGCAATGACATCATCTTTTATTATTTATCAACCTCAAATCCCAGACTTAGAAATCTTATGCCCAATGACTATTCCTTCTTGAACCATAAGTACATTTTTTTCCAATTTAGCACAAGATTGGGTGTTCTCACACCTTGAGCATTTTGTCTAATGGTAAGGCAGGAGGAGAAAGAATCATCGTAAACTGAGAAATCATACCATGAAAGACTTCCATGGTTTTCTCAATCATATCGTGAAAGATTGTCAACCCATACACCTTTGGAACGTGCCCTGTGCATAGCACAACCAAAAGACATGCGACGATAGGCAAATTTCCCCGATATGGCAGGTTGAAAGTTAGTCTTCTCTTGATCAAGTGGTTCAATTGGGATCTGAAAAGTTAGCCGGAGACTCTCCAAAAAGCAAATAGTACTCATTTCCGGCTAATCTTTCAATCATCTGATCCATGAATGTTAAAATTGGGAAATGGTCATTACGAGTTGCATCATTGAGTTTTTCGGTAATCAAATGCAAACTCGCCACCCCGTGAACCAACCTGGGTGGGTATTAATCTCCTTTTCTTCATTTTTTACCACGGTTATAGCCATCCATTCTTAGGGACACAATGAACCGGGTCACCCAGGTACGTCAGAGATTGGGGTAAATAAACCCGGCATTCAGAAGTTTGAATACCTTCATGCTTAATAACCTCATGGATTTTGGGTTAACTCTTCTCTATGTTTGAACTACGGTTTGGAATTTTCTCCATCAAAATCTTAAGGGTTCAAAAAATTTGGATGTCTATCCCCTTAATATCAGAAATCTTTCCAAGCTAAAGGCAACGTTTGTGTGACTTAAGAACCTTGATTAGGACGGTTTATCTCATCTTTTAAGTTTTAGCGATTATTGAACGGGTATATGTCATCAAACCCTCCAAAAATACATACTCCAAGATGGGAATTGTAGTCTTTGAGTTCAAGGTCGGGAGGATTCCTTCACATGAAATTTAAATCATCTTCAGGTACCGTTAATTTCACAAACTTGGTGACGTAGTGAGATTTGTGTCACTATTGATTACCAACTTAACAATTAACACAAGGTAAACAGTATCTCCCTCATAATTATAGATGCCCGTCAACACCGTTGGAGGTATTGAATCATCAAGTTCAAGAAATGCATACGATCTCATTCCATTAGAAAAACACTCCCTCCGAAGTAGTGAAAAGATGGAAGCGAGAATCGATCATAAGGGTCCTACGTAGTAAGTGGGAATTCCACTTTTAGGAAATTATCAATACCTTCTTGAACATATTCTTACACAAAGCAATGTCAATAACATCCGAATCGTTAAACGATTCAATGATATGTAGGATAAATCTTAGTATCACCAACTTTGAAGTCACAGGATTGGTCATCGTGCCTAAGGGTCATTAGACATTCCACCCGTGAACATCCGATCAAGGCACGTGCCCGTCTTCAAGAAAGGTCCTTCCAAAGATAAAGGGAACTCAGGATTCGGCAACTGTAATCAACAACCACAAATCGGTCAGGAAGAAGAACGTTACCCAACAATATCCACAAAACATCCATCCTCGGTCGATTGCCGGTGGGGAGTAGAAATCGTTCGGATCCGACAAGTTCCAAGTATCATTTGGGTTTTGTCAAAGTTGGGAGACTTAGTTCTTTCAAATGGAGAGAGCATTAGTTGATTCCTTGCACCGAGACGCCAAGGCTAAGCATTTCATTCATCTCTGGAAAATCCGACGTATAGAGAAATCTGTTCCGGGGTCTCCAAGTATCTCGAGAAACTTTTAGGATAACCGCTGAGCAATTCTCGTCTTTACCCCCAGTTTTCTTTTACAACTCAACCATCTTATCCTTGTCATTGAGGAGTTATCTAAACATTGGTGCAAATTTGGGGCATGATAGGAGAGCATCCGCTTAAAAAAGAAAAGAGAAAAAAAAATAATAATAAAAAAAAAAAAAAGAACTTAGGCTGAAATGGATATTCCAAAAAATTTCCATAAATATTTGAAGCTAGCAGATCGTCTTTACACGAAGCTCACTTTGTTTGGCCCTTGAAGAATAAGGCAAGGTTTGATTAGTCTTTGAAAACAACAACAGGCTCACCAAAATTTGGTCATTAGTTTGGACCAACTGAGGTTGATGTTTTTGGTGCTTGTTGCACAGTATCCTTGTCCACCATCGGGTTCATTTTCCTTCTCTTTAGGGGAGAAGAAATTTTGTGGTCCATTTAGGAAACACCAGCTTCGTGTAAGTGATTGCTATCACATCACCTTTCGGGTTAGCAATAGTGTTGCTTGAAGATAACCCGAAACCCGAAAAGAAGGCGGTATTACTATTTACGAATTTGGTGACAGTCCCTTATATTTGCCATTTTGATTTTGCAATTTATTTTGCATAACCGCATCATAGCTTTGACGTATTAACAAAATCGGGCTTAATGACACAACCCTGGTTGCAGGGAGGTAACTGGAGCTTGGAAAGTCGGGGGTTGATTAATTTGGGGTTGGTAAACTTGTCCTTGATATGAAATTATTACCATTACCACCCGATTTAAGGTTAAAAATTGTTCCATCTATTTTTGGTGGAAATTGATCCCCCGATGTTTGTTGTTTTGATGGTTTAGCATAGGAGAAAATATCGGGAGGGATCGAATTGGTTTGCTACCATCTGAGGTCGGTAACCTGGCATTCCCATTGGTTGTAGTTAACTGCGCGGGCTGCTCGGTGACACTAATCTTTGGATATATGTCACGTAAATGTTGCCATCCTGGGAGGCTGGACAATTTGGTAAGAATGACCACCCCCGCAAGTTTACACAACTTTGCTCGACCCCATAAGCTTTTAACGGACCGCGGAGTTTGGTGATGTATCTTAGGAATGATTCTTCTTATCAAAAGGAGCAATGCTTTGACCATATCTTTGAGCAGAAGACCACGGAAGATTCCAATGGTGGAAGTGCTTGCACTCACTTTTTAGCAACAACGGGTTTAGCTGCCGTGAATAGCGAACTTTTGATTTGCTCTCAGATTCCCCTGATTCTTCAAGTATTTGATCATATTTCTCCTTGCTTGGGCAACTGTCTTTGGTTTCATCTTTAGAGTATGATACCTTATGACTGAAGGATCATTCCAATCTATCTTCTTAGATGTCTTGGCCTCAGACATAGCTCTTTGTCTTTCCTCTTCTTCCCACCGTCTAACAATTTCTTCATCTCTTGCAATCTGAGCCCTTTGCTCTTCATTCATTTGCTCTTCAAGTCTGATGGCTTCAGCAAAACTTAATCTTTCTTGTTCAAGCTCTTTCTTAGACTTCTTCTTGGGCTCAGACTCTGTCATTATAGCTTTTCCCTTGTCTTTTCTTTTCCTTTGCTCTTCACTCCTTCTGCTATAAGTAACAGTCCCTCCAGCAGTACTAAGATTTACCTCAGCAGTACTAACTATTGGAACTTCTTCACTAGCAGTACCTTTCTTTGCACCAGCAGTACTAACTTCAGCACTTCCTTTCTCACTGCTTTCTTGATCTTGAATTACTTCTGTAGGAGTCACATCTTGAATCACAGGTTCAGTTTCATTACTTGCTTTCTCTTGAACTTCTGCATCAGATAATATCCTCCCCTGTTTGGAAGAATCATCTGCAATGTCTTCATCATCTGAATGAACAATTTTAGCTCTCCTCCTTGCTTTCCCAATCTTGATTTGAGCCTCTAGCTTCTTGACCCTGAGTATGAGCTTAGTAAATGCAGAACTGTAGGTTTGCTTTGTTGTCTTCAAGTCATCCTCCAAAACTCCAATCCTGTCAAATAGTTTGGTAACTAAATCTGTCAATTCATTGAGTTTCAATCTACCCTCATCACTTCCATGTGAGTGAACAACATGGATAGGTGATTCATTGGGTGTAGGAAGATGGTGTTCTGCTCCAGGTGATGGTTGTGTTGGTGATGGTTGTGTTGGTGCAGCAGTGATATGTTCAGGTGTAGGTGAAGGTGCAGGTAAAGGTGAATAGGACATGTGAGGATGTGACTTCTTGATGGTTGATATTGGGAAGGTTAAGTAAAATATGGCATATTGGGAAATATAGAACCTATTGGCTGAAAATCCCTTTGTATGGACTCTTCATGTTGTTAACTACTTTCATGCTAAGAGAGGGTATAGGTATGTTTCTTGAGGTTGTGAAGTTGGTTTCTCTCATATTTGTCATATTTTATGAACCTAGGGTCATCAAAAATATAATGGGGAATAGAGATATTAGGACACCTTATGCTCAAAAATATAATAGAGAAATTATACTTCCTTTTGGTTAGGCTAATCAGATAACAACAATTGCATTCTTTGACCCGCGCGAACTCACCCTTTTTATGGATGCTCCAATAAATATCAACCACACAATAGGATCGAATCACGCGAGGACCAATTGAACCGGAAGCTGTATAGAGTGTTCCCGGGTAGTAGTGTCCAACGAGGATAGAATAGAGATGGTAAATGAAAGACGATTGATGATTGGTGTTTGAATATGACTAGGCTAAGATCTTTGATAAGGGCACTAACAACCTAAATAGGCTAAAAAGCACTCAAAAATAAGCAAGGAAAAATCATGCTAGGTCAAGCATTAAAAGCTAAGAAATGGTGAAAACACCTTTAACTTTTTTAAACTTGGAATAAATAAGCTAAATAAACTTAAGACAAACAAAACTAGGCTTAAACTAACTCTAAACAAGCAAATTCAAAAAGCAATTAAACTAAATTAAACAAGACAAACTCAACAGTACTAACAACAGTACTAACAGTTTTAACTACCAGTACTAACTTGGAGTTAGTACTGCCAGTTTTAAGTTAGTACTGTTAGCTTAAGGTTAGTACTGTTAGTTCAATGAAGCAAGAAATAAGCAAATAAGCTAAAACAGATATTTAACTAACCCTAATAAGCACTCAGTAATAAGAATAAGCAACTAGATTAAACTAAAATGGCAAATCAGCTAAAAAGTTACAAACTGATACACTATTGAAAATACTTTGAAAAGGAAAGTAAGCTAAAATGAGCTTATTCTTAAAGACAGTTTAGGAAAATGGTTTAATCTACTCTAAAAAGCTAAGGAAATCTCAAATAAGCAGAAATAATAAGCTGGTAAGCTAAAATGAACAACCAGTACTAACACTTTTAACTAACAGTACTAACTTGGAGTTAGTACTGCTGGCTTTAAGTTAGTACTGCTAGTGAAAAATCCCAAAAGAGAACTAGCAGTACTAACTCTGGGTTAGTACTGCTAGTTGAAAATATCCCTTAAAGTTTTCAAAAATCATTTTTATTTCAAACTGATTAAAAACAGATTATCAAATAACAAATTAAAACACTTATAAGCAGACTTTAATCAAGAATAAGCACTTAAATAAGCTGAATTAGTCTAACAGTGTTAACTCAAAAACTAACAGTTTTATTAAATGCACTAACAGTACTAACTAAGAAAGTGATACAAACTATTTTTAGACTAACAACTAAACAAGATAAGCACTAAACATACTGATGAAACACAAATAAGTAAACATAAATAACAAATAAGGACTATAAGCAGTTCTGCTGTAAATAGGAAAAATAAGAAAAAGAGAAACTTACAATACCCTTGCTCAAAACAGGGGCAAAACAAAGAATCTACAAGCTCTAGCTTGCATAAAACAAGCTAGTAGTGTCCATAAGCCCATCCAGAACTGGCTTATCATCCATAAATTAAGCTGTGGTGTATTTGAGAGTGATTTTCTCTTAACTACTTGACTTTTTAAATTTACTTAATTAAAGCAGCTTATAAACAAGCTGTATTGAGAGCTTTTTGAACACAAAACAACACAATAAAGAAACTTAACACTTGGAATTGTAAATTGACTTAAAAATCTCAAATTTGCATTAAAACTTGAAAGTGTTACAAAGCTGAAAGTAAAAGCTGTAAATAACTGAAAATAAGCTAAGTTATCTTGAAAATTAAAAACTAACTTGTTAACTTGGGTTACAATGGCCCTATTTATACTAAAATGAATTAAGGTCTTGGTTTCTTGCACTCCCTTCTCTTCTTTCTTCTGTGTTTCTTTGTAGAGACAAAAACCAAGTGTGTTTGTTGTGTGAGGCAATTCTAAAACAAATCCCAGCCTTCAATTTCTGTTGTGCTTCTTTGGAGTCAATCATAGCCATTGAAAACACTTGGGAATGGTGAAGGATTGCCAACATGGCACTTATACAGCTGGGGGGGGGTTTAGTAGGGTGGATGAAATGATTTTGGCTAGGATGTTGCAGGGAAGAAGTATGGGAGGACACCCAAGTTGTAACTGGGTTTTGTGAGGCGGGAAAGAGGGCTTTTAGGGAAGTAGGCAGCTTTGGTCCCCTCAAGTTGTATAACTTGAATGCAATCTTTGCCTTCTTTGCAATTTTGACCCTTGTCTTTTTCTTTTGCAATACAACTTGAGGTTTTGGCAGTTTTAGCCCCTCAAGTTGTATTTTCTTGCTTTGTCTGACTTTTGACTTTGACTTGGCTTGGTCCTTTCCTTCCCGTGCTTGGATTTGTTTGCTTTTGGCTTTCTTTTTGTTCTTTTTCTTGAATATCCGTATCCTGCACAATACAAAAGCAAAACATACAAATACAATGCGTTTTTGGTATGTTTTTAGTCTTTTAAGTCCGTTTTCAGTGGAAAATTGTATGTGTAATTAAGCACATACCAGCATACAATTTAACAACCACTTTTTCTACATATGGTTATTTTTACCACAATTGTGTGTAGTGTTACTATCACCCGCACGTGACCTTAAGTGTAGGGAAACCTTCCTCTTTAAACAAGCGCTAATCGGGAGGCAACCCGAGCATATCTCATTTACTTTGTTTTAATTTTATGTTTTTAGGAGTATCGTGTGTTTTTTTTATCTTTTATTGTATATGTTTATATGTTTGAATGCTATGTGATCATGCTTTGTTTTGTTTTTAACTTTGTCTTAATTACATACAAAGGTAGTTTGCATAAAAAAAGTGTAAGGAAAGATTTATTTGGTTACTAAGAACCACATTTTATCAAACATGTAAAATAGATAATTTAAGTTAATTCAAATTTTCTTGTTTAGGTTTGTTTGAGTCATATACATGTGCTAACCGTTTTCGTGGCTTATGGAATTATTTTTACAAAAATAATCAATATAATCTTTTTCAAAAAAATTTCTTGAAAACGAAAACGCAAATTGTCATATAACGGCGTCAACCTGCAAAAGAACAAAACTGCAATTTTATAATTTTTGTAGAATTTGCAAAAAATTTAATTCTCTAGATTTTTGAAAAAAGCCACTCTAACTTTAACACATGCATCCTATCTTTATTTACTTTCGTAAGATTTAGATTTTGTTAATTTTGCAAGTTTGTATATTATCTCCCGTCAATTTTACGTGTGTATAGTTTTTTGTCTTAGATTTTTAGGTTATATTGGATGTGAAAATTCCAGGAGCTCTTAAGATTTCCACTTGGAGGATTTATATGGTTTATCATGTTTCTTCTTCCATACAGAGCAAATCAGGGGAGTAACAATTTCTTTTCCCTTTTATTTATTTTTCCTTCCTGGTATTACGGGTGCTTTTAGAACATTAGGGACAATGTTCAATTTAAGTGTCAGGAGGGTAATGAAACCCTTAGAAACTGTTCAATCATTTGTATTTTATTTGTCCTTATAATGATGTGTAATATACTGAACATAGTTTATGACGGGAATTTTGGCCCAACTTAATTTTTCTATAGTACTTACTGGTGACACTGTAGTTTTAAGAGCATCTTATAGATAAGGACTTACATGTCTAGCAACTAAAAACGAACACTAAAAAAATTACCCTCAAAATTGTGAGGAGCGCTACTTAATATATCAAGTTTTCATTTTAACCCTCGCGACATTGGATGGTTGGCTGTAATTTTAAAGAGTAGTTATCTGTATGAAATACCGCCACTACCATACCTAACAGGTGTCAAGCCTCAAGTGCCTCCTGCTTCGACTGTGTCTGCTGACTAAGCAGCTGTTTATCCTGTCGACGCTCCCACATCGTCCCCCCCCTACCCAAACACCCCCCACACACACCCCCCTCTACGACCGTTAATCCGAGACCACCATTACGCCCTTACATTAACTTGTTTCTTGTGATTAGGATTTACTAAGTGATTACATGCATTAGGATAAACCTTGTTTTTAGCATGTATTTTTTATAGTTATGATGATCTCATTGGTCATCTAACTACTTACACCCTTGCCATGCACTTAGTTTTAGTGCAAGATACCCCTAGTACACTCCTCTAAGCCTATCTTTTTTGTGGTTCTCGTGATTTTCTTGTAGATTCTGGATTATTATTTAAGAGAATTCTTTACACCCCACTAAAATGTTACACTCAAATCGCCTTAGCCCTCATTGTATATACTCATTTTTAGTATATTATTGTGATCAGATTTGTTTAACCCTAATTAATTGTTTGCTAAATTACACGGTTGCTAAGTTGAGTCATTTATTAGTGTACACAGTTTTGGGACGATTGTGATTTATGGTAGTTCTATTTTATAGACAAATGAGGAAGAAGTCGATTTATTACCCCCCATGTGCTTAATATATTCCATGTTTATTGATCCTCTTAATTCGAGTCATTAGTTAGTTTGTATTGAGTTATGTAAAAACTCAAGTGCAGGGATGCAATTATAAATCCCAAGTCATGTATATTATTTCATTTCAGCAGATTCATGATGACATGGTAAAAGTGTATATAAAAAAATATAAAAAAAGAAAAAAGCAAAAAAATATATGATAAATATACAGTCTGCCATCCTGCTTATGTTTAAGTCTAAGAAAAAATCGAGAATACAAAATAAAAAGTTTGATGTAGAGTTTGTACACTTGTTAGATGTTTTGTCGAGTCTTTGCTTAGCAACGCCTTGTATATACGTGTAATTTTATAGATAATTAACTTGCCACCAGTAAAATATCCCCCGTTATCCCTTGTGTTTTCCATACCCTTCTCCTATCATTGCAACCCTTTTTAAAGACCTCTTTGATAGTGGATTCTAGGTGCTTACGCCTAAGTGGTGGAGGTTTGAACCTTTACCAAGCTTATGGTAATCTGTATGCCATGATAGATAGTGAGTGAAATTTTCCCATTTCATATTATGTTAAATTAATTGTATACACCCGAGAAATGAGAGAAACCAAACACTTATGTGAGGTGCTAATGTATAAGTCCGTGCTCTTGAAATTGGTAAAAGTGTATTCTTAAACCATTTTGTTATAAATTAGTTTTATTTAGTAAGTTAAATGCCCTCGACTTTACTATTTATTAGGTACAAAAGCTCATTTGCTTGAGGACAAGCAAATTCTAAGTATAGGGATATTTGATGAGGTGTAATTTCATACACTTTTTGGGGTCATTTAACCCTTAAAATCATGCAAATATGCTCGTTTATTGCATTAAATCCTTTCTTTTAGTGTTATATGTACTTGGGAAGCATTTGGAAGGAATTCACGTGACTTGGGCTCGATTTGGAGAAGAAACGAAGGCAAAAGAAAAGTTTCAGCTTCGTGACTACCTTTAACGCCTTCACCAAAATTGCCCAGAAAGTGCTAAACACAAATCAATTTTGACGGCTCAGTAAATTCCGGCGGCATCCCTGACGGCGTCAGTCAAGACCATAAAGGGACGACGTCAGGAGCTTTTGTGACGCCATCAAGATGAGGCGGTGGAAGAAACCCTAATTCGAGATCGACGAGGTGACGACGTTAAGGCTATAACCTGAGATCGTCAGCACCAAAATCCTATGTATATTTTTGCATTATTTTCATATTTTCATGTGCAATTTTTGGAGAGTCTTTTAGAGCTGGTCCTTATACGAATTTTAGGGCATTTTATGTCCTTGGTGCGTCATAAACTCATATCTATCATTGAGTTAAGTTAATCATCTTTAATAATTCAATTATGATGCCTTTCAATTGTTTGATTACATGTTCTTCTTTGCTTATGATTAACATGTTAGGCTAAATCAATTAGTGTTTGATTAGGACTGCATGAAACCTAGTTATAATACTTGATATATTGTTTCTTGCTAGTGGTGTGCACGATAGGTAGTAGAAAACTAGTTACAAACCGTAGAGTAGCTAGACGTCTAAATGTGACTAATTAATAAACCCTACGTCTTAGGTAGTTAGCTAGGCGAGTATTTATTGCGTGTTTTTTAACTATTGGGTAGGCAGACATCTGATAGGCGTCACTTACTTAGGTGATCACATAGGCGTGTGACTCTAACCTGCAACTGAATTAGGAAATACGTCACATTACACTAGCAATTAGGGAATAATGTTTAACTAAGTGGACACTAGGGCTGCAATCAAGCCAAGCCGATCTCAAGCTTGACAGGGCTTAAGCTCGGCTCAAAAATCATAAGTTAGGCTCGAGCTCGGCTCTATAGCTCGACAAGCCCTAATCATTAAAGCTTGAGCTCGACTCGAATAATGTTCGAATAAAGCTCGAGCTCGGCTCGAAAAGCTCAAAGTTATTCATAAATGTTGTATTTGATAGTCAAACTTATCAATAAGGTAAATAAAAGGGTTAATTCCCAAAATAGCCCAAGTGTTGTATGAATTAACACTTTATAGCCCAAAAAACATTTTTGAGCCAAAATAACCCCAGAGCAACTAGGCAACTTAAGAAGAATTTGACAAGTGTCCACTTTTTTATTATTTAAGTAAAAATCGCCCTCTAAGCAACTGGGCGACTTGAGAATTTTTTGTACTTGCATAGTAAAAATAAGGAATCTTTTGTACAAGTCGCCCAGTCGCCAAGTCGCCCTGGTCTATTTTGGCTCAAAAATATTTTTTGGGCTATAGAGTGC